>OX392464.1:39908130-40215361 GCA_947623515.1 Neoascia interrupta | reverse complement strand
TTTTTTTTATTTTACTACACGGCCATCGTTAAAGCAATATAACCTGAAGGACCTTCGCGCGCGATGCGGCAATGAAAGAGCTGTATGCGGGAGATATAACTGGGTGGTAGGTAATATATCACCTGAATTGTGGTGCTTTTCGCCCGACCAAATTACTTCATTCAGTTGAGTCTGGAATTAATTTTCGAAAATTAACCTAAATGAGGGCAGGACATAAACCATTAATTTGAACAATTCTCTCAAATTAACGGTGTAGGTAGATCTGTTAAGAGGTTTCGTTTTTATATCGTTGTAAGACTACAAAAAAAGTAAAATATTCGTGTTTAAAATGGGCTTTGGGAGAGTGTGGGGCTTTGCAAAGGGCAGGCACGTTTTTTCACAATGAATCTTCATTTTATCAAGCACTTCAAACAACTGGAATTTAAGGATCATGGGAGGTATCTATACTAGGGATGAATGGATTTTTTTAAGTGGTGATTTGCCCTGCACATAAAGGTTAAAAGTGCTTTTGAAGTTTTTTTTTTTGTCTCATTTCGAAAATATTTACACATACCCAAACATGGCGCATAAAAACGTCCATAATATGTCTGCATAAATCTGAAGCGAAAAGCTGTATTTATTTTTTAATGAAATCAAGGAAATTTTCAAGGCACGGCAGTAAACTTTTTAAGAAGAAGATATGGCAAGATAAGAAAGATTTCATACAATCTGAATCAAGGAAATTTTTTTTTGCAAATAGGTACCTAACGATTCTGTTAATTTTTGTAGGCTTCCGGCGTGGTTAGGCTACATGAAGTGACCATAGGATTAGGGTGGTTATATATTTAGGTACATACTGTGAAAGATATGGCTGGCAATTTGCAAATTTCTCGCCCTATTGTCTTGCGCCTTCATCATTCGATTTCGAACTTTCTGGAAATAGATTCAAAGACTGTGGCTGGAGCAATGGCTTCCATTTGCTTTTCGTGTTCGCCACTTCGAACTCCTAATACCCATCTGTTTCGCCGCCCGTCTTCGAAAGCGCAGAAGTTCAATGTGAGCTATAGGGGGGGATATCTCCTACTTCAAGTTTTTTTTCCAAATGTTTTCAGACATGTTTTAACGTCGAAATGTTTGTGAGACCCGCGCATAGCTGGGGACTGTGGAAAAATACAGTTTTTTTTTAATGACCGAGCTGGTCAATCACTCGAGCTCCAACATATACTAGACACATTTGCATTTGCCACTACGCCATGTGATCTTATGCCCGGGCACGGGATCTTATGGCTCGTCTAGACCAAACGTCTAGACGAGCCAAGCTCTTTTAGGGCTTTTTCTACTTCGGATAAGAATATGCCTTTCTTATCTGAAGTAGAAAGAGCCAGCACCTACACCCCATATGGGAGGAGGCGTTTGGCCAGATTTTTTATTTCCTTGATCTCTGAGCAGACTCCTGTCAATTTCAAAGGTTATGAAGGCACCGAGTCCAACAAAGTCCTTAATTACCTCGACTAAGACGTTTTCATCATGAGACGTTTCAATCGTGTCAATATTGTCAGTATTTTTAAAGTTATTTTTCAGTGTTATATTAAATAGTCACTTGACAGCACTCAAAAAAAGTCCTAACGGCACTTGCAGCTCAGATGAGCCATGGCCTGACCTCTCACAACCATGCATGGTGCAAGCGTTTCAAGTGTTCTTACACACATGCAGTGGACCAACAGAGGACTCTCAAGACAAAATATACTGTTCTTTCTTGCCTCTAATGACAAATGATACTCTCGGTTCTTCAGATCCAAGTGGAATTAGGGCTGTTAAAAAAAAACTTTTGTAACCCGGGACCTTGTGCGCAGTAACTCGACATTCTTACCATAGTGCCCACGAGCATTGTTAAGAAGGGAAATCTCTTTTAGCCCTAAAAGGATCTGTTATGTTGTTCCATTGTAAAAGAAATACAAGGTATGCTCGATCTTTTGACAGCTCAAAATTAGTGCCCGAATTTTCCGCTGAATTTGAAACACAATGTGTGTTTTTTTCTAGTTATTATTTAATTTACTTATCTATTTCCAAACTTATTAATTCTAACATAATTTATTAAAATTTTTCATTCAAAAATACACTCTCTGAGTCTAAACTAAAGAAAAACGGCATCAATAAATTCGGCATCAATTTTGAAAACTTAAAAGGTTGAAGATTAAGGAACGCAATCTTTTTCATTTACAGTCTGCACAAGCTTCCGTGTCGTATAGGTATTCTGACCAATGAAATGTCACCGTATATAGCTAAGATCTTTAAGCTCTGTCATACCGTGTCTTCAGGTCAACAAAAACGGAGGCTGTCCTTTTAAATTCTTGAGTTTTATTTTCAATATCTGCGGATCTTCTCCTCTGGCAGTGCCCAGGTGGCAGCAGACAACGTTTTTGACTTCTGTGCCAATACTTCTTTGAGGACCTAAAGGAGCTTGGAAGTACACCGGTGGCGAATATTGTGAAGTCCAGCAGGGTCTCTGGCTGGGCCAAGTTTTTCTTCGAAGCTCAGGATACTTGAACTGAATAGGTATCATAGTTATATTTCTCCGCACAGGTTCTCTCTTTTCTCCTTACAGGTTGCCTCCATAGAGCGCTAAGGGTCCTCGTTGGCCTATGCAAGCTGGTGGCTTTTGCTGCCAGCGACCCTACCTAGCCCTACCTAACCTAAAGATCTGAAAAAGTGTCAATAAATGGTCAAAATTGGTCTTTCTAGTTTTTTCTTCAGCTTAAAAAAGCAAAAGCTTGATCAAAGGCTTTAGGAGTTCAAACAGAAAAATCGGAGAGAATCTCTATCAGTACCTAACTACACTTTGTCCATTTAATCTGACGGAAGAGCTTTAAGAGCTTTAAGCTTTATGCCCTTCTGGGTTAGCTGGTCCCCATTAGGGCACCTTCCCAGGTGGCGGATAGGGGAATGCTTGCTAAATATGAAAGGTATCAGTATAGAAAATATCAGGGGCAGACCAAAACCAGGAAAGAACCGAAGGATCCAGGACCGTCTGTCTCAAAATGAGCGGCTTCCTCGGTCGGCGTCTGTTATCCAAGTAAGGGTTGGCCGAATATAAAACACCTTTTTCTCTTCCAATCTGCAAATATAGAAAGGACAACAATAAGATGCATTCATCACTTTCTTTCCGCTTGCTATCTGCTACGGATCTTAAGGGTAGTCATAAAACCTTGATCACGAGCTAATTACAAAAAAAAAACACAGCAAGTCTGAGCAATCCCGTCAATGATAGTTCTTATAGGTTTTTCTTGATACCCGACCCAGGGTATATAATAATTAAAATGCATAGTTTGTAAGACCGTGAAATAATTACCGTAGACCCGTTAGACCTTTTAGCAATATGATCGAGACCGACAGGTGAACTGATTAAGCCATGGCCAGCCGTCCGCCTGTATGTGTGAAGGTTTAAGGTGTTCAATAAAGTTAGATAGCTTAAAGTTTTGGCACGGCTTGTTTCTCATATTGCACAGCCAACGTGTTGGAATTGGTTAAATCCACCGATGGCCACGCCCACTATTGCCTTCAATGTGAGACAACATCTAACATATTTAATTTCAAAAGATCTTTTGACCGATTTTAACAACGTATAAGAACTCAAATAATGAGTTCTGAAAAATCACTCTAAATCGAAAAAAATGTATGTATAGCAAATATTTAAGATGTAAGTATTTTCTAAGTTGGCGTTGTTTACATTTTTGAGCTCCTTGCATTTTTAGGGGGCGTTTTTAGGAAAAAACTTTTTTTCTGCCTTTAATTTTTGTTTTCAACACAATTCCTTACGGTTCTTACGAAACAAGTTAAAACAATTTATTTAAAACAAATAAATAAATAAGTTTAAACAAGTGGAAAAGTACAACAGTGCGAATGTAAAAACAACAGTCCGTCTGCGACGGATTGCAAAATACCCTACCCTACCGAGTTGCATACATTTCGGACTACGACTCCGCCTTATTAGTTAAAAAGGCTTTTTCATCACTTTTTTTAAAGCAACGCCCACAATAGTGGTAGTGGGCGGGGGCGAATTCTATCTATACAGAAAATATGATTATCTACAACTTTTGTCATGTAATTTTTTGTCTCGGTCGGGTATAAAAATATCATCCAAAAGTTAGTTAAATTCCTATTTTTTGTCAAAATAAAAATAACACATTGCAGGTGCCTTCATCGTGTGTTTAATTGCATCTAGATAATAATTCTATAGTATTCAAGTTAATGTTATTCCACCGCACACTAACTATGCAACCTACATAAACGAGAAATAAGCACAATAAAATAATAATTTGTAACAGTAGAATAATTTTTATATGCAAATGTTTATCGCAGCTGTAACTTTTTACGTGAAATAAAAATCCACACTTCAGTGGAATATTCGTTGAGCACAAAACGACTTCTGGAAACGACTTTCACAGATATCATTTTGAAAATTTACATAATTGGCTGCTCTGTGAAATTGTTCACCCACCCACTTAGCGCGCCTCTCGTCTGCTTGTTCAACTGAAGGGTTTGAATTTGGAAAATCTTGGAAAAACACATTTAATTTATGGGCACTAGGACCAGGCTAAAAAAAAAGTTCATCAGTGCAATAACATACCCGCAATTACACTATCGCCATGAGGCTAATGGAAGCGAATACTGCCGTGAAGAGGAAAGCAAAACTAGACCAACTCCGTTGGAGTGCAGGTGAAGTAACCCCGCTGAGGCAGCAGCCGCATCAGTAAGTCAGGGACTCAGGGTGGGTCAGCAAGCACTGCAAGAACAAATGCTTTAAGGATCTTTCGAGAGGGACAGAGCTCCTCCGAGTTCAGGTCACCATGCAACCATTGCTATCACTGCACACAGCCGCCAATTGATTGTGCAACACACCGCTGTGTCGGTGTGCTGGAAGGAACGCAACAGGATTTGCATGCAACGTTCCCTATCGCACGGAGACTTGGATTGGAAGGCCAAGTGGTTAAGCGGTTATGGGCGATCAGAGTTACTTGTATGATTATATACAATTTTTCTTTTTTTTTTTTTTTGTTCTCAGTGCTGTACTTCTTTCTTCTTGTTATTTTATTTATTTTGCTTTCTTTATCTCTACAAGCGAGGTACTTAACTCATGGTTGGGTTACGAACGAGTTGGCTTGTGAAAGGCTAAAGGTCTCAACGATGCTCTAAATGAGGTAAAACAACCACAATTTGTTCCTGATTGTGTTGTTATGTATAGCCGGCAGCTATATAAAGTGTATGAAGTACCATAGAAGGGTTTAACGCAGAGAAGTAAAACCTCAACTCAACAACTGTACTGAATGGCTGGCAGTAATGTGTAATTGCGGTTGCTGAAAACCCTTTATATGTAGCCTTACCCACCCCATGAGCTACTACTGGAGCTTTATATTTAGAATGTATGTCAATGACGATCAAATAACAGCAGGTATACTATTTCCTCGACTAAAACGCAAAATTTAGTCCAAATGGGAGTAATGAATTGTTGGAGTGATATTAATAGAACCCCGTCTAGGGTCATTTGGAATTTCCGATTTATCCAGCGTTGTGCCTTTATACTTTTTATTCACTGGCGAAATAGCAAACACTTTGACTTATTCTTTTGAAAACGAAAGATCTCATAATGTTGGTAAGATCTCACAATACAAAGTCCTTTGTTTAATTGGTAGCTCGAATGCAGATAGTTGTACATTGAATTTCTGTTGCATTTTATGGAGTTTATCGACGATCGCATATTTCAGCCACTAGTACCTATTTGGAGAAAAAATAATAGAAGAGTTCCATCCCACTGTTAGATTGTTTCAACTTTGCGCTATTGCGGATATGCTATGCACTTTTGTTTCATTTGGGCGCAGTCTGTAGGAATAAGGTAATAAAGAAGCTACTGAAACCAAAACACATTCAGAAATTAATTGAACAATAAATGGTCTGTTATGGAGCATGTCCTATATATACCCTTTCGGCTTTTCTTTTATTAATATAAACATTTTGGCGCAGTCGGTAGGGACCAGATTGTGAAAAACAAAATTTGGTGTGCTTTTAAACTGCGAAAAATGAGGGTAATATATCTTAAGCACTAAATAACAGTTTGAGTACAGATTGAAGTCTCATGGGAGAATGGATTTAATGTTTTTCAATACTTTTTTAAGAAGTTTAGCAGGCATCAGGAACTAGAAAAATGTAACCTAGTCTTCTTTAAATACTGAGCTTTAAAGAATAAATCCATTTTTTTTTTAAATAGACACAAAAAAGTTTTTGATTTGAGAATGGATGGAGCTTTTTAAAGCTTTGAGTTAACGAAGTGTTTGATTCACATTTTTCAGAAAAAGTTTTGATACTGCCGTTTTGATGCTTTTTCCAAGAAAATGGGGGGACGGGGTGCGAACGAAATAACTAAATTCATTAATTGCGCTGATTTCTTATAGACTCCGCATTTTTATTTTCTTGAAAGAGGAAAATATTTTAAACGATTTGTCTCAGAAGCTTGATGCCGTTTCATACCGCTTCGGTTAGCACTACCACTCCTATTCCTCCAAGGTTAATTCTTACTTGAGTCGCCTGAATTACGGGTTACTGCGAAAATAGTTACCCTACATCCGAGTCTTCTCCTTAGTTCATACAGAAATAGGAAACCCCTATATCCCATTCTTGAGGATATCTAATGCCTATTTGAGGGGTACGTATTTGTGCCGAAATTGGTGGCCCTTGCCTTGTCCACTCGTTAAAAACTACTCTTCAGTGACCTTCCATTACCTTGTTGACGCTGTGGTTCATACCGAGAACGATTACCTCCTTCCAATTCACAACTTTTCCAAACACAATGCAGATTCCTATAAGAGGCAAACAGTCACGGGACCTAATTTTTTAGGAAAGTCCATCACTTGGCTCCCAATTCTGCTAACACTAGTTCACAACGAAATGGTTACCTCCTGCCCTAATTACACTTTTTGGGTAAGTCTCTAGCCAATCGGTCATCGACTTGTAACCTTCGGAACAGGCTTATACCGATACTGTTTGCCTCTATTTTTCTCACATATCGTAGTCATAATTTAGGCCCTCAGGCTGGGTAACTTCGGTGTTACCAAGGGTTGTATCACAATGAACCTCTTTTAGTCTAAGTGCATCCCTGCTGAGCAGGTACAGACACCTAACCTATCTCAATCTTAGACATCCTTAATCAGGCCTGCTAGCAGCAGGAACTCCTTTCTTCTCATTTTATCTGAAAAAAATAGAAGTATTGTTTGCGTAATGTGAAATTTATCGCAACACCATTGCGTAGCACTATTTATAGGCTGAGTCAAAAACTAAAAAAGTCATTGAATTGAATTCAACATTTTGCAATATTCCAATTAAACTACTCACCAATGCCAGCAATATCGATGTAGGTTTATAAGGGTAAGAGTCTTGTAGATATTCGTATAAGAAAAATTACAGCTTGCACTTGCTTGACTACATGTTGCTTAAAACAAATCAATAAAGGGTTTTGATCTTCTTCTACATCAGTTGCCTTTTTCTTCTGGGCATCATTCTGGACGAGATGAGTCTTCTAAGCTTTCAACAATTTAATCCGAGACAATAACAACCACCTTCCATTATCACAGATATGATATAGGTACGCCAAAAATAACTCATACAAAAATAATTTCTTTTAAATCAATCAAAAAGCTAACCGAACGTATCGTTGCTTATAGTGGGGAGCGGCTCCTATGGCAAAGCCATACAAAATTAAATTTCATATTGACAAGTGAGTAAGTGCAAGAGTTCGTCTGTGATAAACTTCTATATACCCAACTATATATACCGTGTAAGACGAAATCTTAAAGTTTTCTGGCCCGAATTCATATAGTATTTGTTAGGGCCACGTCCTTAAAAGTGGTCCTTGAAAGGGCTTAGAATTAAATTTAATTTACTGTTATTTCGTAAGAATCATGAGAAAATATGGTAAAGCGAAAATTATTTCAGAAAAAAATAGTTTTTTCCTAATAACGTTCCTTGAAAGTATGCGGAACTCAAAACTTGCTATCGACCAAACTTAGCTAATATTAATATCTTTAATATATTTTAAAGATTTTTTTCGATTTGGAGTGAACCTTCCGAGAAATCAGGATTTGAAGATCTGACATGCTAAAAGTGGGCGTTTTCCATATTTTGGGCGGTCCAATTTTTGCCTTGTTAAAGGTCTTGGGCCAATATTGCTCAGTACCAACATTTGAGCTCCTCGTTTAACTTGACTAAAAGGTAATTTCAAAGAAAATGTTAAAAAAGGTTTTCTCACATTGAAGCCAGTAGTCGGCGTGGCCGTTGACATGGCGGACACAGGCGGACATGGCCTAATCGATTCACCTGTCGGTCTCGATCATATCTCTAAAAGCTCTAAGGGGTCCACGATGATTATTTCACTGTGTTACAAACTATGCATTAAAATTAATATACCCTGGGTCGGGTATAAAAAGTGAAAATTTACAGATTGGCTGGCCATTATTCAGCTTTTCTAAAATCCAGATCAAGGCTCATTTTATTTTTTTAGCCATCTTTTGACTATTAAGAAGTATAGCAGAGGTAAGAAAGGTAACAGGCACGGAATTTCCCATTTCCAGAATTTTATTAAACAGTATTTTGAAAAGTAGAATTTTGTTTGAAGAATTTAGACCCCGACAAAATATTGACCCCACCCCTGAATTTTTATTAGAGCAAGAAAGTCTCCAAAACGAAATAAGGTTCAAAAAACTCCTAACAAGATTGGAGCTTTGTAATCCAAAGTATATGTTTCCACTATCCTATAACACAACTCCCTTTTTCGGGTTGGAGTCGAGATTCTGCTTTTCAAAATTCTTCTTTTCAAAATTCTGTTTTTCAAATTCTGGAAATGCAACTTTGACAAAGTGACACAGTGAAATTTGCGTACCTTTTTTTCCGAAAAACGACCCCTAAAAGTAGGCGCAGTTCAATGCTTTGTATGCAAAAACAAATTAGTAAGTTAGTGTTAGTTGTTGGAATTAGTTATTAGTAAGTGGCAATATCTTTAATTTGTCAATTGATTTTTTTTAAGATTTAGAATGATTTTTTTTGGATTTCGAAAGTCGATTTCCTACGCCTAGTCTAACTTGACCAAAAAACATTTTGAAACAATGTAAATTTAAGGTTGCCTGACATCCAAGTCAATTGTGGGCGTGGCCGTAAATGGATCTTTCGAATTTTCGTATGTTGTCTGTATAAAATGAGAACCAAGCTACGCTCTCTTAGTTTAAACTTTCTAGCTCATATTAAAGACCTAAAATCTTCACATATATGGCTTTATGGCAGAATTTTGAAAAAGCAGAATCTTGAAAAGCTGAATTATGAAATCAGAATTACGAACCGCTCTCTTTTATTTCGTATGTATATTACTTTAACTCGTGTTGAACTTCATTCATGCATTCTGTTCAACCATGCCATAAGTTGCAAGTTATTTCAGATTATCTAATGCGGAAGTTCACCACATCACGCTGATGTATATGTCAAATTCCCATTTTTAATGAATCTTCTGGTCGCATTACAAACTTCAGTTGGATCTATACCGATTTTCCTCGTAAAAGCACATCCGACCCAAAGGGAAACTTAATTAAAAACCCGTACCGAAACCCTCAATACCGCGTATGGTCAGCAGTAGCATTCTCGCGCACAAAAAAGGACCCCACTCGAGAGTAATTAGCCATAAACGCAATTGAATTCAAACATCTACCTAAAATATTTTTTATTTACGCCACAGAACACTCTATTTTGTGTAAACACAACAATATACTTTCGTTGGTTTTGGGATATTATACGTTTGTGCAACATAATTTCATTGAAAATAAATTCAGGGCTGCATACAATTTCCAATTTTGTTGTTTTTGTTTAAGGACGTCTATGGAGGCCATATAAAGCAGCCCATAATTTGGGTAAGAGGAATTTGTGTTTTTGATTATTGTTTAGCCTGGATATTTGGGGCATTACCGGATAATTCGACACACAATGTGCATAAATTCAACCAACGGACTGTTGTACACTTTAGCCTTTGGGTTATTTGAGCAATAATAATCGTAAGCGATATCAACTCGGGATGTTCGCATCAATACTGGCACTGCACACACGAGTGCAACCTTTGTGCTTGCGAACCATTAACTGGAAAACGGCATAAATAATTCACAAATTTGGTAATTATCAAGAGAAATATTGGACGGATTGTGTTTGTGTTTCAAATGGATAATGTGTCTGTTAGCATAGCATAGGAAGGATCGATACAATCGGATACTTGGAATTACCTGCCGATTGGTGTTATACTGTAAAATTTAAGGGAATCCGATGCTATTAATTTTACAAATTAGAGAAAATAGGTAATCACGTATTGGAAAATACCAAAATGATTATGATTTAGAATATGCTTATGTTATTCTAAAGCCCGTATCATATAGGACAAACAAATATCCCGTCACCTAATCAGGTAGGTACTGAGAAATAAGATAGAATGCTCGGAACGAATTTATTGCGAAAAAAAATCGGAAACAGTATCGATATCGAATATTGCCACTTTGATCTCAATAGAAAATTTTAAAAGATTGTAATACCAAACTCCACTCAACACCGCTTCGACTCTTCAACTCTACGATTTCGCAATATTATTTAAACCAAAAGTTCAAAGTTTAAGCTCATTTTCGATAACGTCTTAAGCCCAGGGTTTCTTAAGAGTTCAGTGTTTAATGCTTAGTTGACCCTAGGTTAAACCATATGTCTACTTGACCCGGGGATACAAACTTAACTTGACTTCGCACTTGCGTAAACGTCATTGTACGTAGAAACATACGCAAGTTAGTTTAAATTAATTTGAATTTGTGAATTTTTCCATTTAAACTTCAAAATTTGGTAATTCAAACCGTGGGTAATCCGTGGTTTATTGAAAAAAAATGCATTGCTTAAAATCAATATAAGCATAGAAATATCCAAGTTTGTGGCTAAAATCTAGGTACTTAAAAATTTAATGTCTTAATTAGACTTCAATAACTTTGTAAAATCGACCACTTAAGATGGGCGTGGCCAAAAATTTTATATAAGCGAATACAGGTCGGTTTTCTTTTATGCTAAATTTTATTTCTTATTCTTTACTTAGTTAGGCTAAAAAGCAAGCAAAATCTATGTTTTTTTCTGGAAAAATTAGAGGTTTTTCTTAAGTTCTGCGTCTAAATGTAGGCGTGGCCCAAAACTCTGTGTGAACAAAATGTAAATCACGTATTTCCTACATAAATTTTTCGATTTAGCGCAAATATTTTGAATACATTTCATTTGAATGAATAGGCCCATTTCACACTTACCTGGCGGCCGGCCACCTGGTCGTTGGGAAACATTTTTTTGGGCACGTTCACACCTGCAAACCGAAATCGTCCATGGATGCCCATACAAACTGCTGGGTATGTGTGAAACGAGCCTTACTCTTTAATACGATGCCAGTAGGGACGGTCTGCCGACTTTGTTTTTATTTTTTATGGCTTAGAATTATTGGAAAGTGCTAAGTGTTAAATTTAAACTTTTCACGATGTCTTACAGTTTTAAAAATACTGGAGGGAGTGACACATTTTGTGCGCGTGTCTGTTGGCGGATTTGAAAAATGGTAACACTTATATGGCCTCGGATAACAAGGTGGAGCTTTTGTATAAAATTTAGCTTTCTAGCTCAAAATTTAACACCTGAAAATAGGTGGCACGCGGACGGACGGACAGGACATGGCTCGTTCGACTCATTTGGTCTCGATCGTATGCCGTTACGATCTTGGAGATCTATCGTTATTATTTCTCTGTTCAACATTGTCGCCTGTATAAAACTTACATTCCTGTGGAATACGGTACAATGTGGACTTAGGTGGAAATTCTGGAAATCCATAACAAGATCAGCTCAAAATAGGCACATGGAAAGCCTCATCGCTAACGCAGAAAGAATGTGGACATGCTGAGGAGTCTCCGATGGACATCTTCTGGATTGGTCTTGTCCCTGCTCTAGCGTAGCACATTACATTCAGGTTTATACCACATACTCCTGCACAGGTAGAAGTGGGAATGATCAAAAGCACCCGTTGCCGGATAACGGGTCGGTACGCTTCAAAACATAACAAACTATTCCTTTGTTGTATACCATCGTGCGTTAAAGAATGATTGGTGATGTTCTGATTTTTAGGGGAGTTGAGCTTTCAACCAACCAAGTCATCACCTTTTGTTGCACAAATAGCATTTCAGCGATAGTATTTCCTTGCCACCCAGGGGTCTTTTTCACGAAAGATGGGAGGAATGATACTGAGTTGTCCTTAAGAATTGGCAAAGCTGGAGCAATAGTAAAGGAACTGCGCCGGCCGGTCATCAGGAAAGCTGAGCTTGGAGTGAAAGCAAAGATCTCAGTTTATAATTCAGTGTTCGTTCCGACCCTCATCTATGGTCATGAAATTTGAGTAATGACCGGAAGAATTAGATCGCGGGTACTAGCTGCCGAAATGAGATTCCTGAGGTGCGCTGCTGGTGTTATTCTAAGGGATAGAGTGAGAAACGTCAGTATTCGTGGGAATCTTAATGTTAAGCAGCTACTTTTCCGATTGGAGCGATCGATTCTTCGATGGTTTGGACACGTTGTTCGCATGCCCCCTGACAGACCTTCTAGACAGGTCATGCTAGCCGAGATGCAAGCGCGTCGCCCCCCCCGGATAGGCCAAGAAACAGGTGGTGGGATCAGGTAAAGAACCTCTCTGAGTCCCGCCTGGGATTGCGCCAGAGTCTCTTAAGTTGGTGGCGGAGGATCGAGAACAATGGAAAGACCATCTAGCCACCCTCGCTCCGCGACCCTTTTGAAGGATAAGAGGCATTCGAAAATGATGATGATGATGGGAAAGTTTCATGAAAGGTAAATTCGGATATTTACACCTAGCTAATTTCTCTAGCGAAATAAATATTAAAAATGTTTAATAAATATAAGGCACTTTGCTCATGTTTATAAGTTTTTTAGTTTTTGGTAACTTAAAAGAGTCTTATAAACCTTAGTATCCTCCATTACTGAACTTCTTATGCTTTTGTTTACTTTTAACAATATATAGAATAAAAACTCTTATGTCCTCCTTATAAATTTACTGCATTCCCATAAATCCAACTCTATTTAACTATCCACTTAACCTAAAAACAAAACATGCACTCGTGTATCAGCACTCAAAGGAAGATCCTTTTCCACTTAAAAATTTAATTTTTTCCAGCATTACTCGCAATTACATTTCATTCTTTATGCTTTCCTTCCGGAGCTATTCCTCTCGGCTGCCTCGGCACACCGACAAACATCCTGTCCCTTGATTGAGGACGTTTCCATTGTGTTTACGCATGCATGCTTCGTAATGCAAACAAGCAATCTATGTAATTTACTAAAATGCTTTGCGAAGTATGCCCGAAGTCGGTTTGAATTTATGCATGTGTTTACAGTTCTCCGCATGGTAAAGGGTTGTGTATCCCACGCCAACGCTATATTCCTTAGCGATTACACCTGCAGTTCCCCCTCCCATTTTCCTATTTCTCGTACTTGCACAGAGGCTGTGAGCTCCTAGAGACGTGTTGTATGCATTAGCATCCGAATAAATTGGACTATCCTTCTAGCAGTAATGCGAAACTGTGCACATATCAACCTTAATAGCGCGGGATATATCCTAAATTTATTTCCACATTGGTTGTAGAGCATCAGCGTTGGTGTTGGTGTGCACTTTTCGATTCGAGGATATCTGAAATATATGCAAGTGTCACGTTCACCAGCCAGCCGTACAAAGGTAGACCGATAAATTTCATTTAAGGTTGCATATATTTTTTCCCCCGAAACACCGCTAAGTGACGGTATTTTTTCGGTACAAAAACAAATTAATCTTCGTCTAAATGGTAATGGTTTGGATATTGCAAACAAGTTGGTTTGGAAGGGTAAATAGGAAAACGAATGTTCGGCTTCGGCTCGAGGCACACATTTGTTAAGGGTATAATGTCAGAGAGTCACTTAATGTGGACACATGTGAAGTAAAATAATATAGGTGACGGACCTTTTTAGAATTTTAAGCTTAAAATTGTGTTTTGTTTCTTGATGACTTGTTGAGAATTTCTCTAAAGCATTGTTTCATTGTTAAGAAACCTCTAAAGAACCAAATATTACCCAGTTTATTGCTCAGGGCATATAGGAACTGTCGCTTATCAAAGAGGGAGGCTTGGTTTCGCATAACACTTTTTTTATACCCATAGGATAGGAGGTATATTAATTTTGTTTCATAGTTTGTAACATAGAGAAATAATCACCGTAGACCCCCAAGACCTCAAGGGCATATGATCGAGACCGAATTGTTAGTCGAATGAGCCATGTCCATCCGTCCGTCCGTCCGTCTGTCGGTAGTTTTTAGGCCTTAAATTTTGATCTAGGAACTTGAAACTTGATATCTGTTCTTTCTAGGTCCCGAAGCAGTACAAGTGTAAAAATTTTTGAAATACGCCCACTGATACGCCCACTTTACTTATCACTTCATTACCGGAAATTTATTGAATAGGCGAGTCGACGAAATACTATAAAAATTACGACAGGCTGTGGTGCGGAAGAAAGGAACATGAACTGCGTATGAGAAGTTTCCACGTAAATTATAATTAGAAATCATTCGAAAATTGCGATTTCATAAAAAACGTCTTTAAAACCTTAAAACAATACAAATGACGGACAGGAAGAATATTCAAGTTACAGAACAGTGGGTAGGTAGGATGTCGCAAGCAATCCCATATTGTAACTTTGATTGAAATATACCATGGTAAATGCTTTTTAACGAATTCGGTGAACATTTATTACTTAAATAGTAAAAATATCTAACAGTGAAACGGAAATACTTCCTCAAGGAATCTATATTGCTAGCGAAACTTAATCTTGAGTCTAAAATTAGTCCCAATTTAAACTCAATCACACTTTCAATCAAAAAACATTTATCACTGCAATTAAGGTTACAATTAAATGTGGGAGCGGATGAACCTGGCGGAGAGTTGCAACAAGCAAGTTTCAGACTTTGGCACTCCGGTGCATGGAAGTAAGCATCCGCATCAAGATTTGGAATAGATGACAAATTAAAAAACATAACCTTCGTTTTGGAACTCATTAGCAAGTTATGGTTAGAGAACCAAATTCTCAAAAGGCTAAGGTCTTAATTAATATCCGAAATAAGATCAAGGCGACTGTCTGAACCATAACAAAAGCCAATATCATCTGCAAAAGCGGTTTGGACACCTTTAAAATCGAGTGTTAACAGAGAGTTTATGTACATCAGAAACAGATATGGACCTAAGACAGACCCTTGGGGCACCCCCGAGTTGAAAAACAAAAGATTGCTCCTTGTGTTTTCAATCTTAACTTTTTGAGATCTATTTTTTAGGTACGATCTGAACCAATCCAACATAAAGCCACGAATTCCTGCCCTTTTAATTTTATCTAGCAGAATGTGGTGATCAACCATATCAAAGGCTTTAGTTATATCGATGAATAGGCCAGCTGTACCTACACTTCTTACCATCAAGATTGGCCACAAGGTTGCTACAAAATTCGAGAAGAGCATCTTCAGTTGATTTGCCCTTTTGAAAGCCAAACTGCGATTTATGAAAAAAATTTGCCCCCAAAAGTGGGCATGGGCGAAAAATTAAAATCAAATTATTATAATTTAATTAGAAAAATAAGAAAATACGGTTAAAGTGAAATTTATTTCAGAAAAAACAGTTTTTTCCTAAAAACGTTGCTTGCTGGGTCAGTAACGAGCTTGCTGGGTCAGTAACGAGCTTGCTGGGTCAGTAACGAGTCAGTAAACGAGCCTTGTTGGGTCAGTATTGCTTAGTACCAAAATTGAGGGCCCCATGCCTTCTTTAACTTGACCAAAAGGCATTTTGAAAGAAAATGTGAAATAGAGGTTCTCTCATATTAAAACCTGTAGTGGGCGTTGCCGTTAACTGATTTAGCCAATTTTAACACTTTGTTTGTGCAACAGAAAATCCAAGCCGTGCGAATTAATATACGGCTTGGATTTTATTTTATACGGTCGGGTATAAAAACATTTTATGACAAATATTCAAAATAAAATAAAATTATTTGTCTGCACCGTGATGAGTAGTTAATATCTTACATTATTCAAAAAGACTAGCCGAAAGCCCTAGTACCTAGCTAGCGATTTAGTTTTTTTTTCGAATAGTTTGTAATTTTAGTACTCTTTAATAAGTATTAATAATAATAATAATATTCAAAAAGATTGAAACTTCACTTAACGATATTTATAATACGAGTTTAAAGGGGAAAGCATGTGCTCTATCATACTTGGTTGGTTTGAGGAAAATGAAAAGAATGTGTAAGAGTATGAACTGAACTGACTTATCAAAAAACGTGGAAAACATCTCGAAGATCATTAAGTGTCGCGACAACTGAAGTAAGTATTTCGTGAGTGACGTTCTGGCAGACTAAGCGCTTGATTGGAGGATGGCTATTATTCAACGAATTTTGGTTTTATATTTAACTGTGGTATGTGTACCTTACCTACTTGTCTTTTTGTTTGCACACTTTGTATTGTTATGTCGTGTCTTTTTGCGTATAAAATAAATAAATAAAATGGCGCAACAGCTCGAGGTGAACCAGGGCCAACTTCTCAACAATGTATGTTGTGTGTGTTAATTTCTTCACATACAATTTTTTGCCGAATCCGAACGGCACTTTGAGAAATTTTTCAAGACAAATGGATACTCTCGGAGGGCTTGTCAGACCCTCGCGAATCTATCTATAGGGCTCCCGACCCATGGAAGGTCTAAACTTGGTTTATAGTAGCCTTTCATCCTCACTACAGATATAAACATTCTCTTAGTTTGTTTTATACAAATTTTTGAGGTTCGCGCACTTTTGAGGGCTGTTTTAAGAAAAAACTGTTTTTTTTTACCTTTAAGTTTTTGCTAATGTTTCTTATTTCCTCGTGGTTCTAAAGAAATAAGGTTAAAGGATTTTTTTTTCTAAGTCCGCACCCATTTCTGGGGGCGGAATAAAATAAAGGAATTCAGGCTCAAAACTCAAATATTTGGTACTAATGGCTAGGTAGGGTAGGGTACTTAGAAGTTCGTTACCCACGAACTCTTTATCGGAACCTTCTACTCTTGCATTTTTAAATATGCAAAAAAAACTTCAAACGCACTTAACTTTCCTCGTGAACCATTTATATTTAAAACAAGTGAGTAAGTGCAAGAGTTCGTCTGTGACAATCTTCTATATACCCGACCCTATAAACGGTGTAACACCAAATCTTAATTTTTTTTGTCCCGAATTCATATGTTCTTTGTATATCCCACGCCCCCAAAAGTGGGTCTGGGCTAAAAATTAAAATCAATCAATTGTAATTTCGTTAGAATCATGACAAAATGCGCTGAACCCTAAAATTATTACAAAAAAAACCCGTTTTTTCCTAAACACGCCCCTTAAAAGTAGGCGGGGCTCAAAACTTTGTATGGAGCAAACTTAGCAAATAGTAATATCTTGAATATTTGTCATATAATTTCTTTTCAATTCGGAGTAAAGTTTTTTAGAATGGTAAAAGTGGTCGATATTGTGGGCGGTCGATATTTTTGCCTTTTTCGAGGTTTTGGCCATTATTGCTCTATGCCAAAATTTGAGCTCCTACGCCTTGTCTAACTCTAACAAAAGGCATTTTGAATGAAAATTTGAAATAGAGGTCGCCTTACATTGAAGCCAGTAGTGGGCGTGGCCGTCGGCAGATTTAATAAATTTTTATACTTTTGTACAAATTAAGAACCAAGATATACTCCAGGTTTTAGCGTCCTAGCTCAATTGGAACCTTAAAAAATTACATTAAAAAATACACACCTTAAAACTTAACACATATGGACAGACGGACAGACGGACAGACGGACAAACGGACAGACGGACAGACGGACAGACGGACAGACGGACAGACGGACAGACGGACAGACGGACAGACGGACAGACGGACAGACGGACAGACGGACATCCAGACAGACGCGCAGACGGACAGACGGACAGACGGACAGACGGACAGACGGACAGACGGACAGACGGACAGACGGACAGACGGACAGACGGACAGACGGACAGACGGACAGACGGACAGACGGACAGACGGACAGACGGACAGACGGACAGACGGACAGACGGACAGACGGACAGACGGACAGACGGACAGACGGACAGACGGACAGACGGACAGACGGACAGACGGACAGACGGACAGACGGACAGACGGACAGACGGACAGACGGACAGACGGACAGACGGACAGACGGACAGACGGACGGACGGACATGGCTTCATCGATTCACCTGTCGGTCTCGATCATATCTCTAAAAGGTCTTATGGGTATACGGTGATTATTTCACTGTGTTACAAACTATGCATTAAAATTAATATACCCTTGGTCGGGTATAAAAAAAAACCGAAACAAGGTTGTCGTAACCATTAACCAAAAAAAAAAAATGTTTCCGAGTCAAATCTAAGAAGTTTTTTATAATCTAAGTTTGCTACTTAAAATTTTGGATAATTTATGACACGGTGTGGGTTTTTTCTTGAGGTTTGTCCCAATATCATCGGGACACCGGAGTTGAAGGAGACGGGGCCCTATATTATTCTTTATGGCTCAAAAGATATGGCTCAAATCAAATAAAGTAAAATTGAATTTTTAAACAAATTTAACATTACTAAACCGTGATGCGAATGGAAAAAATGGCACTAGTATGCGTTCTCATTTTTTTCGCAGTTGATAAGCACTCAAAATGTTGTCTTTCTACAAGTGACTGTTTCGAAGCTATAACGGTGAGGATAGACAGACGGACGGGTAATGTAGCGATGCCATAAGGTGTCCTTTTCCAATTTTTGGACTGACCGTTAAAAGAGTTTAATTACATCGAAAAATAATTCGATATATTAAGAAGACAGGATTTTTTCCAATGGCAAGAAATACTTATTTCAACGCATTTTACAACCCAGGTCTTACTTATCATACAAGTGATTCCAGATTCAGATGGAGCCTTAGAAAAAAATGTACCTACATATTTAAATAGCGCCACGAAACCAAACAAATCTTTTCAAACAAACCACAGTTTCCAAACCTTTTCGCCGAAATTTGACTTAAGCTTTTGCTAAATGTTAAGTTGCGCTATAATAAATAATAAAATAAGAATAATAATTATAAATTGTTCTGTTTGTTTTCAGTAGAAAAAAGTTACAAAACATAGTAAACATGGCAAATGTCGTCTGTTGTAAAGAGTTTGTTTGGCAGATTTATTAATTCAAGGATTATATTCGTCAACTAAACTTTTTCGGTAGCAGAAGGCATGCAAAATGTATTTGTATAGCACATACCAATTACCATCAGCATCTTCATTGAGTAGGTTGATGATTCCTTGTTCCTCTAAAAAGAACTTTCCAAGAAACTCGGCGCGTATTGCTCTCAAAATCGGACACGTCCCAACAAAGTGGCAGATGGTTTCCTCTTCATGTAAATTGCAAACTGTGCATTCCTTATTTATCCCTTGAAAGCGATTCGAATTTAGGCCTCAATCCTGCGCGCGTCGTAAATGTCCACATTATTAGCCTTCGGTCAAATCTGTCATTAAAGTAAGTCTGTCCAATAGGGTGTCTAAGCATTCTATATACACCATGTGAGCTATTCTGCGCGCGCCTCCTGGAGGTTCCTTTGTATTTGACTATATCGCAGCCTTTCAAGAGTCAAAAATATGTTTGCCTTCCAGGCATCTTCATGCAAAGGCACGTCTGCCCATCCAATATCGTTCTTGTCTCCATAGCTACACCAGGTTTCGAACCAATAATATTTTTTCTGTAGGATTAATTTGGATAATATATAAGGCAATCGGCTAACTTCATATCTAAACAGGGTTTTATGCATGTACTCCATGTGAAGTTTAAGTGTGTACAAATGCATGTCCGGAACACCTGATTCTGGACTTATTATATAATTTGGAGTGAACTCGTGCAAACCAAAATCTCTTTTTATAAAGTACCTTTGAACTTTATCTACAGAGTTGAAGTTCGAAGATCCCCCTGCTTCAGCTGCGTAGCTGAATATCGCTCTAGCCACAGCACTAAAAAGTTTGAATTTAGCGGAAAATTTTACGTTTTTTTTACAAATGAAATTATTCCAAGTACAGTTCAAACTATTTTTGGCTTTTACTTCTCTTTTTTTAAGGTGTTCCGTCATAGAAAGTGGCGGCGTCATGATAACTCCCAAATTTTTATACCTTTTAACTATTTCTATTTCGGTACCCTCGTAGAACCATTTTTAACTTTTAGCTCTTCTGCCCCCTTTTCTGGATATCATTATTTTAGCAAAAAATTTGCTGAAAACTGAAAACAGATATATGTTCCAGCTTTATCTGTTTAGGGTTGCCAGGCATCGTGGTTTATTCGGGTGTTTTTATACCCCATCCCATAGGATGGTGGGGGTATATTAAGTTTGTCACATAGTTTGTAACACGTTGAAATAATAATGGTAGACCCCCAAGACCTTAAGGGCCTGATCGAGACCGAATTCTGAATCGAATAAGCCCTGTCCATCCGTCCGTCCGTCCGTCTGTCTGTATGTCACACGTTTTTAGGCCTTAAATTTTAAGCTAGGCAACTGAAAAATAAAAAAAAAATCGTCGGAAGAAAGCATGCCCGACGAATGGAACCTCAGCATTGTTTGCCCGATCCTGAAGAAAGGAGACCCTCTGAGTTGTGCCAACTACAGGGCCATAAGTCTTCTTAACATCGCATACAAGATCTTTTCTGCTACACTGTGTACACGCCTGAAGCCGTTTGTCAACAATCTGATAGGCACATATCAGTGTGGCTTTAGGCCAGTCAAGTCCACCATCGATCAAATATTCACACTGCGGCAGATCTTGGAGAAAACCCAGGAATTCCAAATCGATACACACAACCTCTTCATCGGTTTTAAGGCCGCGTATGACAGCATCTATAGAGACGAGCTATACAGCGCAATGTCTAGTTTTGGCATCCCTGCCAAACTCGTCAGTCTGTGCAGGATGACGATGGAAAACTCACGCTGTTCCGTCAAGGTCGACAAAGACCTCACCGAGCCCTTTGATGTCAAAAAAGGACTTAGACAAGGCGACGCGCTGTCATGCGACTTCTTTAACATCATACTTGAGAGACTTGTATGATAACACCAGAGGTACAATCTTTCAAAAGTCCGTTCAACTACTCGCATAGTCAACTACTCGTCAGTGAAGCCTTCGTGAGTTTTGGGACGGAAGCGGCGAATATGGGCTTAGCAGTCAATGAGGCAAAACCAAGTATATGCTGTCATCATGAAAAGAAAACACCGACGTCTTGGACAAAACATCACCATCGACAGCTACATATTTGAGGTAGTTAGGGACTTTATCTACCTAGGTTCCGCTATCAATTCAGACAATGACACCAACGCTGAAATCAAACAAAGGATAACTCTTGCCCAATCGCTGTTTCTTTGGGCTAAGGAGGCAATTGAAAAGCAAAGCCCTCTCTCGAGCAACTAAAGTGTCCATGTACAAGACCCTTATCGTCCCAGTCCTGCTTTACGGTGCAGAAGCATGGACCCTGTCAAAGGCGGATGAAAACACTTTAGACTGCTTCGAGAGGAAAATTTTTCGGACGATTTACGGTCCCGTCTGCATAGACGGAGAGTGAAGGAGGAGATATAACATCGAACTGTACGGGCTGTACAGCGATACCGACCTAGCCAAAAGAGCCAAAACACAACGTCTACTATGGCTGGGTCATCTAGAGCGGATGGACACCAACGCCCGGCCCGAAAAATCTTCGAATCCACACCGCAGGGACGGCGCGGTAGAGGAGCACAGAGACTCAGGTGGCGCACGCAAGTGGAAGGGGACCTCAGCCAACTTCGCGTGCGAAACTGAAGACGGCTAGCTAGAGACAGAGCTGGCTGGCGAAGCTTGTTGGGTGAGGCCCAGGTCCACCCCGGACTGTAGCGCCACCTTAAGTAAGTAAGTAAGCTGAAATTTGGTACATAGGTTCATTATCCGAAGCAGTACAAGTGTAAAAATTTTTCAAATGCGCGCAACTACCTCCAGAGCTTCAAAGTTGTAAGACGTCTTAAAAGCCTGAAATTCGGTATTAATTGTATCCTGTTTATTGTAAGATACGCAAAGTAAAAATTACATCGCTTCACCTCCCTTGTGGGTGTGGCATCGATTTAAAGGTTAATTTTTCAAATGCATTTTATTTAATATTTTTGTTCCAAAGCGAAAAATATTTTCTTAATGTAATGTAGAAAACACATAGTTCTACATTTCGTTTCTACAAGACTTTGAGCCACACCCACATTTAGAGGCAGAATTGAAGGAAAACCTTAAAATTTTCTAAAAAACGTAATTTCGACTGGCCTTAGGCCTGATTTGGAAAAGAATAAAAAAAATAGCAGGTAAGATAAACGAGATTTTATTCTAGATTTCGTTTATACAAAGTTTTTAGCCACTCCCCCTTTTAGGGGTTTATTTTTCAAAAATATTGAATTTTAACCCAAAAAGAGCATTTTATGTACATTTAAGCGTAATTTGGAAATATCTGCCTTATAGTTGATAGTTCGTAATTATAATCGGTTGTACCACGCCCCTTTTCGAAGTTTGCACTACTTATAAAATGTCAAAAAATAACAATGCAGTCAGCATTTTACAAAGTGGTATAGGATGGGGTATTCAATGGTCCCTTTTACGGACTGTAACTTCTGCGTACACACTGTACCACTTACTCACTGGTTATTTTTATTTTTATTTTATTTGATCCCGGCTTGATTTTTATGATTCCCGATTTTTGCTATTATACGACTATTTGTCCCAGGGCGTTTAAAAAAAAAACTGGCAGCTTTGATTTATTCCATTTCGGGTCAGAAAAAGTCATCTGCATCATTTTTTTCAAGCAAGACCCAGCTCTTTTCGTGGACGAATCTCCAATATTTTTTTGGGCAATAACCCACGTAAGTGGATTATCCCGTCCCTTCCTTCGGATAAGTGGAAACCCCATCCCAAAGACGGATCGAGTGGGGCGATTCAAAAACAAGCTCGCACACAAAAAGCACTTTTTTGAATGGACAATTTTATCTTAGCCACAGAACACAGTGCTTAAAAAATTTCCGTCAGCCTTTTTCACTATTATCTCACAGTTTAAAAATAGTATCCTTCAAAAGGGGGTTATGACCGGTTTAACTCCATCTATCTACCGTGTTCCTACAATCTGCGACATTAAAATCACTTTTCTCAGTGGCATATTGAAAGCAAGTCTACAGTATTTGATCCACAAAATATTCTGGAAAGCAATTCTGACTGTGTGATTTGTTTAGTATAACGTAGCTTAATTCCAGATTTTTTAAACTGGAATAAAATGTGAAACATATTTGACCAGCGGGCAAGAATATGTTAAGATAAGTGTTAAAGAAGACACCTTCAGCAATCCTTTGCGAAGCCTTGTTGTTTTAACCTTTTGATACGCCTCTTATTTTTGGTGTTTATAAGTTTTGAGGGTCACTCATTTAATCCGCCCAAAATTGAAGATATGTCTCAAAAGGATGTCTACTTGAAACCGCATTTCGCAAGCCTCCTATTCTATCCTAAATTCTCTTATAGTCCCTTTGAAACTCTCTCGTCACTCACCATTGAATGTTGCATCAATTGGAAAACTCAGCTTTTTCGAAAAGTTATGGCAAGCGAAAAACTTTTACCACCAGAGAGACAACAAATCTGTAAGTTTCCGAAAACACAATGCAACTGCCCGGTATATTTCTATTTACAAAACTTTATCCATATAATCGTAAGTGGTGTTTCTTGACAACAGCAAAAAAGCCAGCTCACAGGGCGCAAAGAGAGAAAAAAAAAAAAACAATGAAAATATATCTAAACGAAAACAAGGAATCGAACAAATTGAAAAGTTTCCTTGTGCGGTTGCTGCTGGCCGATAACAATTTTCCCTCGGTTTTTCATTTATTTTCGCTTCACTGGAATTGGAATGGAAACTTTTTCGAATACCTAGCTACCTTCTTTTTTTGTCTTGTTCCATGTTCTTGTTGTTTTGAACATTTCGTCCAGGACTCTTCCACGGTAATGGTCGAGTTAAAAATAACTACTTAAATGAATTCAACGACTGCAATGTTAATGCATCGTGGAAGTAAGAGGGAAATGTGAAAGTTTTTCACGTGTACCTACCTGAAATTGAAAAATAATCTTTTGTGCAATTAATAAGTTTTGTTTTAATTGCAATTTCATTTGAAAAACTACTCTGCTGAAGCTTAAGAATTTCTTTTATGTTTATTTAGAATTGTAAATTTAGATTATGGGTAGCTAATTGATTGTTAACATCGGTAATTGGGAGAGGCGTCAATTCTAACATATTTCTAGCTAAACAAAGAAAGCATAATAGCTATAGGATAAAGCATTATACTAGAAAAGGTTTTTGTATACCTGCAGAGTTATGCATGTTTTCCGTAGAAGTCGGAAACAGTCACAGTTAACTATATATATATACATCATACACAGCAGTCTCACTTCGAATCATGTTCATTTCTCCTAACTCATCAATGTAAAATCAATTACTTTGTTTTGCAAATCCCCTAATGCAACATCAAAGCTACGTCCTAAGCATTTTCCCATATTTCCAGGTAAAGAGCAGCAACTCACGACTCACCTAGTTCGTGCAGTGACATGACAAATGAAGACACTCCATTAGAATCGAAAACAGCCATTACAATTTGTATTCCACGAAACTAAAGCTTCTTATAAGCCACCCCATTTGTAGAGAAAACCAAAAAGATATATGTGGTTTCGTGATAATGACAAGCCATGCTAGAAGCAACGAGAAGAAATAAATCAGAAGCCACCAACTGGCAAACGGCAACCCAGACGGCGCGCCAATAAGAGGATTCCTTTCCCGGCTTCTAGCAGCAATAAGCCACAAAGTGTTACCATACGTCTTGCAAGGTAGCCACAGCACCAAACCTTATATGCCATAATTGAGTTAGATTCCACAAAGTATACCGACTCCTCGTTGCCTTCGTCGTCGTCGTCGCGGTCAGGTGTAAATTGAAAGGTGTGGTCCTTTGTCTGGCTTTTTAATCATCATCATGAAGCATAATACACTCTTCCTCCCTCTCATCCGTAGACGATATACCTCCTATACTACACAATTTTCGGAAGCATTATTGCAAATGATGGGATAACGAAAGAACCAACACCATTTCGTTGTCTGTTTGTGGGCGCGGATACGGATTTGATTTGGATTTCATGCCGCACAGTTGAGGAATCCAATTCATTATCTATTCTAGTTCTGAGGTAGCTATACAAGAGATACTTTATGTTTTCCAGGTAAATTAATTATTCTAATGGTGAAATGGGCTCGTCCAATGGAGACATACAATATGTTTTTAGCGCTACACACATGCCAAAATTAGACCTTCTTTACGCCACGTTAAAAGACTTGGATTTGTGTGGCCTTTAGCAGGATATCTGATTAAAATTTTGCATGCCACTCGATATGAGCTGTTATAAATTACGAGTGACTTAGTGGATGACAATATATTTAAACGCCAGTCTGAGTCAAACAAAGATCACGAAACACCACGTTTTAGGGAAGATTAATTGTTCTAGAAAACGGAACTTTCCCTACGGCTCCAGGTCGATTTAACAAATCTGCTTTGACTTGAAAATATTATAGTTTTCGGACACGTGTATGCAAAGGATATTTATCAGAATAGTAATCTTAGAGGTGCAGTCCTTGGACCGTGTCAAGTTCGGTTTTTTTCCTTGATAACTTAAAAATGTAGAAGAAAAACATTTTTTGACATTAAAATAAAATATGTATGTATTTGTTTGTTTTACAAAAATGTCTCCTAGTAAAAATTGCTTTTTTTCACAGTACCTTTATAAAAAAAAACAAATAAGTACAACGGCGGCGGGCGTTAAAAAGCATGATATTGGCGGTAAGTCTCTCCGAATTTCTCACGTAGGGTGTCTGTCATTGCACCCGATATGTAGCAATTTGTGTCATGCAGCGAGTATCACAAACCTGTAAGTTCTTAGTATGAAACGCATTTAGTTGCCAAAAGTCTTATTATGTTCTAAATTCTGCATAAATAAGTTAATTCTGGAAACGGCGGTAAATTCATAGTTTCAAGTCTTTGACCTCACAAAAATCTCACCAGAAGTAGTGCTACACTTGTGCACAAACGAAACGGCGGTAAATTCATAGTTTCAAGTCTTTGACCTCACAAAAATTTCACCAGAAGTAGTGTTACACTTGTGCACAAATCTACATTACTCAATTAATCTCAGTCTCTTCTGACGAACACGATATTATTACACGATTGCCATTTTTTCACCCCAGCTCAAGAGCAGTAATAATCAGTCTTTCACTTAGTTTGTAGCACGGTGAAATAATAATGGTAGAATCCAAAAACCCTAAGGATGAAACGGAATTGTGAGACGATGCCCGCCCGTCTGTTTTACAATCACATATTTTCTGGAGTTAAATGTCGAAGGAAGAGAAGGAAGAAAGAAAGGGAGCTTAAACTTTTTACGTAAGGTCAAAAAAAAGCAACAAGACTATATTTTTTCCAAATCCGCAAGTTGTCAGTGTCCATTCAATGGACACTGACAACTTGCATAAATCATTTTGACTACTCAGACGGCGCGTGCGCTTACGCTTACTATTTATTTAGAATAAGCGACTTCTAGCCACACGTTAAGCACATCATCAACAACATGCTCAAATAAGTGTGTATGAACAACCGGTAGATACTCGAAAGTTTCCAATATCTCGGAAGCAAGGTCATGAACGCCATGTTTTCAACTAGATGAGCAAAGCCAAGTCCGTATAAACGTGAAAAAGGAATGTAGACAACTGGAAAATAGTCGGAGCGAGCTAAAGTACATGACTGGAAACCGCACACGACCCACGGCGCGCAGGCTCGATGCCGCTCAAGGACAAACAAATATTACTATATGCTTGAAGTGCTTGTTAGGAATGAGATCAAGTCTTGGCGCTTTATTTTCCTTTTGCTTTCACAATAGCCACCTCTAATTCTCTTGCACTAATTTCACAGGTCAATATCATGTTTTCATGATTTGGCTCAGCGTTTTTCATCGGCCCAGCAAATATTTCAGCATTAAAAAGTTTTAACAAAATGTCTTGGAGAGTTGAAACTGAAGGTAGGACGTTTATGACGGAGTGATTTACTTTAAGCTTTTGAAAGGAGTTCTAAACCCAAGGATGCAATGTTTCAAACACAGAATCTTGAAGTCTGTTTGCTACTAGAAAATTGATTAAAGTCGGGACAACATTTTTATTATTTTGTTATTGCGAATAATCTCTTCCTATTATTATCCTTCTGTTTCTTTGAAATTGCAATTGACTATTGGTTATGACTTTTTGATTCATGAAGCGCTCCCTCCGAAGCTCTTCCTCTTGTATAGCGCCATTTGTCTTCTTGGCTGGTATTCAGCATAGCCCATAGTTGGTGAAGGCTGCATCGAATTGTTTGGGTTCCTTAAAATGACATGAGTTTCATATAGCATAAATATTTCGAATGAATTAATGTTAGTAGTTAGAAAAACATCTCAAAATTTTGGTTTACCTGACAGTGCATTATGATAACAAAAAATTCTAAATATCTCAAAACTAACATTTTCAAAATTATGATTTATTTTCAGTTCTGTGGTGAACGCTATCTATGCTAGGCCACAACTTGTGTAATCGTAAGACTCAAATAGGCGACAAGTCTAATTGATATTGTATTGTTTAAAAAGCTTGATCCCAGTCTTCAATTCTTCATGCAGCATGTAGACTGAAGTGTCTAGGATATCCAAGAAGTCAGAAGCCATGGAAACTTCTTACTATTCCTTGTTTTGGAATAGTTTACTTTAACTAATTTTGTAAACATATATAGGGAGAACCTTTTACTTTTTTCGCACTGGTCAAGTGGTTTATAACGAAGCCTATAATGACAAATCTCCACATGATTCACAAAAAATACAGATAATAGCCACAGCCGGAAATCAAACAAATGACCTCAGGCAAAGCAGTCACCACCTTTACCACATGGATGCCAATATGAACATGAACTACAATTAAATAATTTATGACTCGGTTGTGTATTCTGCTAGAATTCTTTTTAACGAAGTAATTCTATTTTTATACGCTATTCCGCAGGAATGGAGTATATAAAGTTAGATACAGTCGAAAATGTAACATAGAGAAATAATAACGATAGATCCCCAAGACTTTAAGGACATATGATCGAGACTGAGTTCGGAGTTGAATGAGCCATATCCGTCAGTCTGTCCGTATTTCACCAATTTTTAGGCCCTCAGTTTTGATCTAGAAATTTTGATCTAGAAATTTTGTACGTAAGCTCTCAGTCATCCGAAGCAATACAAGTGTCCGAAGCAATACATTTTTGAAATCCGCCCACAGACACGCCCACAATTTGTCCAAATATGCCAGATATAGTATATTAAGTACACATTTTCCAAAAAATTTGTACTTAATATACTTATGTACTTTGTGGGGTGCCGTGGCGTAGTGGTTAGTGTGTGTGCTTACTACGCCGGAGGTCTGGGTTCGAATCCTGTTATCGTCACCTGAAAAAAAAGACTTGTTCTTTTTCACGGTCTCCACCTCCGCGAGGGTTTGACAAGCCCTCCGAGAGTATCATTTGTCTTGAAAAACTTCTCAAAAGTGCCGTTCGGATTCGGCAAAAAATTGTAGGTCCCCTTGTATGTGTAGAAATCAACACACACAGCATACATTGTTGAGAAGTTGGCCCTGGTTCACCTCGAGCTGTTGCGCCACTCTATTTTAATTTTTTAATACTTATGTTTCATTTACTTACTTTTTTTTATAATGTACTCGCGAGCAAGGTTTTGGCTACCCTTTTAATGTTTAGCATCTCAGGATTTGGGTTTAGAAGAAGGGATGAGAGGATTAGAAGGATTAGAAGAAGGGGAAAGGGATGAGAGGTACCGGTGCACTCTTGTTTTTAGAAGTTGTGGGTTGTATTGCGTAGGAAAGAGTTGTCGTGGTAGGAGATTCCACATTCGCGTTGTACGGCTTATGAAAGAACCTCTAAACTTGACAGTACGCCCGAAAGTCGGCTCAAGGGTGAACTGATGAGCATTCGATCGTTGGCGAGTATTACGGTTGAATAATTTGAGGGGTGGAATGCTAATGGTTATTTCGTTGGAACACTGTTTGAAAAAAACGGTAAAACAGTGACAAGCAAGAGACATTGCGTCGATGTTCGAGTGAGTTGATAGTTTTTGCAATATTTTTGCAACCCACTTACTTGAGGTGGTGCTAATACTTAATATATTATGTAGAAAAAAGTTGGTTCTAAATTTGCTTTTTCAGAATTCTAAATTTGCAGAATTCAAGAAAAACATAAAATTTTCCAGAAAAACATGAATTTTGACTGCTTTTAGCTTTACTGAGGAAAGAATAAGAAATCAATTTTGGACCTAAACTACACCAGAAATTATTTTACTTTTCTTTGGCCACGCCCATCTTAAGAGGTCAATTTCACAAATCGACTATTTAAAATGATGCATGAATGGTAACGGGATTTAAAACAAGAAAATATACGTATGGAAATGAGATAGGAATAGAAAGGAGAATAGGAATAGGGTATACTGCTATTACATGCTCACTGTTACACTTACTCACTGATTCTATTTAATCATGCCTTCATATCTGTCGTCATTTCAGGGTAGCAAAAACGGAAATAATAACATTAATTAACTCTCATAATTTTTCTACCAGTAGATAAACATATTTTTTAGTGTAAAACTAACTGCGCCATCTTCCCATCGGGTAGTATGACTAGGACAAGGTCGGTTTGTTGTGAGTAATAAAAAAAAGTAGGTATACTCCTATTACACGAGCACATTCAACAAAGCACACTCACCTCTGCTCCTACTCATATTCAAATTCATTAGCATTATATGCAATTTTAATTAATCAACCTGAAGGACCTTAAGTAGCGCCAGAATTTCATTAGCAAATACCTTCCGCTCTGCGACTTACCTACAGCACTCGAAACTTTTACGGAGGACTATAAAAATGAGATATCTACATAAATATTATCAACCACGAAAAACGGAAACCAACCGAGTAGTACACACCTTTTTCTGCGTAAGTCCTTCGGTTGAAATGACAAAACGTGCCCAACAAACTGGACAATACTTGTTCAGCAAATGGGCGGTTTGTTTCCTTTTGTCTTACATTCTCATGTCCTAGTTTTTTTTTTCCTTGCGGTGTTGTATATCCTTGCGAATAAATTAACAAATTCGCTATGCTTCGTTTAAATGAAGTCTAAGAGGAAATGTCGCGTGATATAATAAAATGATGAATGCCCATCATGGGGTGTTTCCCCAAAGGAGTGGTTAAAATATACGACACATGTACGTTTGTGATAGTCGTGACAAATATTCATTAGATTGGCGAAGAGTATGTATTTAAAATTATGCCTTCCCAACAGAATAGAGTGCATAGATGAATGATATAATTAACCAATTAATATGTAATTGAATACAGAAGCTTAACTTTGATTGTAAGCCTTGATATGGAAGGGTAATAAAAAATTTCATGGTTTTCCAATAAATTAAATGTTATTACAATGGACTCAAGGGAATGGTTTTGTTTAACATTTAAGGACCCAACATATGCTATTAAATGTTATGTAACTACCTCAGGCTAGGAGAAAATTGAATAAATGTCCTGTAGACGTTATATCGGTTTTGTTAAGCCTCGGTTAAGGAAGCTCCCAGATTTATGGTGGTTTCAAATAAGGTGTCTTGCACTCCTTCATCCTTTCTTCAAGTATACGCATTTAAAGCAGTCTCTATTCGGTGTTCAAAGTTTAATCATTTCTGTTTAAAAACCGTTGGGAAATTCTTTGTTCTGAGTTGGGCCACTTGAAATAAAATATGGACCGCACAAGTACACTACCTTTTTTAAAAGCTAACCAAACGTATCGTCGCTTATATTGGAAAGTGGTCCTTCTGGCATAGCCACCCAATATCTTCAATACCCAAGTCGTAGTCGTTTCGAAAAATACTCTAACTTGAGCTGAAGAGAGAGCAAAATTGTTGATAGATGGGAATACATTTATACCGCTTTCTCCTCTCACAACCGAGTTCACTCAACAGATTAATTTCAAAACCAAACCCAAATCTAAAGCATAAAACAACACCTTTCCCAAACCACATTATAAGAAAAGTTAAATGCTTCTTTGGCATAAGTTCCATAACTTACATCCTTTGACATGTCACACTGTATGTATCTTCAAAGTTCTCAGTTTGTCTATTTATACTTATGAACATATTTCCTTATAGGATGTCAAATAAATTTAAATTTTCTCCGCTGTTCAATAAGTAATTTGTGGGGTATCTTCTCACACTTTCCGATATCCCCTTGTGTGATAATAATGTAAATGTATCTATATACATACGCAATATTCTGTGGCTGTTGTATACCCGTACCCGCTTCGCGTGGCACAGTATCACGCCAACAGATGCGATGTGAAACTAATAATTTTAAATCACACCTCTGTTGATCGAACACAGGAACCATTTATATTTATTAACACGCCTGAGGAGGATCAAGCAACCCTTGTGCGTTCCCATATCTGGAGGAGCATCCAAGTTCTCATGCAGCGACATCCACATCCACATCGCAACGCTAACGCGTATCGATTTCGAGTCATATTTTTCATATCCCATGAAACAGGATACTCGATTAATTGATTTTAGTGAAAACCCGCAGAGTGAAGAAGGCAATTAACACACAAGGATTCCATAATATCCCAGTCATGTTAAACAATACGCCCGACCGAATGCGCAAACAATAATATTGTGACTCTTAGGACACTGAGAGTGTCGCACCTAATGGGTGGCTATACGTGATAATTATAGACAAACAGTGCGCACGATATTGGATATCTTATCAAAACATGTTATTAGCCGCTCGAAGACGGGTCGGTGCGTGTGAGGGCTGCTCAAATTTCATGCGGCATTTTAATTGATGGTACACAAGCAATTTCAAGGGTGGTTAGTGTCCACTGCACGAACTGGTGCCTCCTCTGTACGTAGTATTGGAGAATCTATTAGCGATTCAAACAGACGATAACAATAATGAGAGGCGGTCAAATCCAGGACACACACTCAGTTTCTGGCAAGATAAACCGAATGTCCACTGCAGTACAGTACAGAATGCCTCCCAATGCGAGCAAGGGATGCTTTACTTTTTGAGTTAAAATTTATTATCCCTGGGGGATAATTTTACGCATATCTCTTTGGTGTTGAAAGTGCTTCCAAGCAAAAGGGATATGTTCAAAGACAGGCGGTTGTCTTCAAGAAAGAAAAATAAACTCGCCATTCTCTTCCTCTATTATTATTTGGTCCGTTCAAGGATTAAAGGACTGACCAATAGTTCTATGGAGCACAGTGTGTGACGATGAAACGATACGCTTTTGTGTGATTCACTTAAAATAATTACACTCCAGGGATTTTCGGGGGCTGTTTCGCTTGTCTGGTCTCGTTAGCATTGTCTCGGTGTTCCTTAAATGTCCTGGGCGTATATTTCGAGGTTGTGTATTGAGCTGTGAAATGCCTTTTAGTTGAGAACGAAACGGCAGTGAGTACTTGGCTGAACATGAAAAGTGTAAAATATAGCCTACGAAAAAATAGTCCAGTGATCAAGGGAATATGACTTTTGTAAAGACCATTAAGCAGACATATATCAAGTAAGGCTTTTGCCAAGAGAATCTAGGTCTGATGATTTTATGTGGTGGCTTTAATAAACTTAAGGAATTTAATGCTACGGAAAGAGAATTTGTGATTTATTTGAGAATCATTCTGCTGATGAAACTCAAGTTTGGGAACTTTTCAAATAGATAAAAAATTGGTTTTTGGGTTCAGACACGTTAAGTCCTATTAAGTTATGTTGCTATTCTTCTTCTTTATTTCTACTTATTATTCTTCTAAACGGAGTTCTTTCAGGGGGGCGTGTAGATTCAGCAGCAGCCTGCCAACAATTTCGTCATGTAGACTCTCAAGTCCCAAAGTCTGGCTTCCTTTTTTATTTGCAATTCAACCATTTCGGCGTCGATTTGACTGATAACTATTATGTGGCGCAGTCGACATCTACTAGAGCAAAATTATAGAACAACAAAAAAAATACCAAATATGTCCGTTGTCTGAAAAATTGTGTCATCTGATTTGGTAAATATAAAGTCTTCAGTCATTTCCATTTATTGTTTTAGGCATAAAAATGACGAAAGACATTTTTCTTTTTACGAATTTCTTACAATGCGAAATGTCCGGAATGAGGTTTAAGGATGGTTGCGTCATTTCAGCTGCAGTCAACCCTCTTTTAAGGTGTGTTGTTATAACTTTACCATGTTTAATATTTGTGTACCTCCTATTTTTTAACAACTCTTTACTAAATTTTAAGTAGCAAAGTATTCGGCGCAGACCGCCAGTCAGTATGCGCAATGTTATGGGCTTAACTTGACATAAAGCTTAGTTTTTCATTTTTGGAATCATTTTAAATCAGGTAAGTTTAGTTTATCCAGCAATATTTAAACTTGTTATTTGCATTGAAATATAGGAACATGTATTTTCAATATTGGCCGTATCCTAAGAATGAGTTGTAGACAGAAATTATTTTTTGATTTTCAACGTGATAAATTGGATATGAAAATTCCCAGTCAGGTTGAGAAGTAGAACTAGCTCGGTTTAAGACACTACAAATAAATAGAATTTTAAAAAAATTCCATTCACCATTCAAAGATGTATATCTTTCTTTGCCAGGATATTCTAAGAATTTTTCCATAAAATTTTGTGGCTGTCAGACAAATTCATTACTTTCTTCAGCGCTTGATTTTTCATTGTATTATGTACCATATTTGAGTGAGGACATGATGGCACAGATGGCACAATAAGGATTTTCCTCAATTTAGACTCACCGATTTTTATACCCTACCTAGGGTATATTAAGTTTGTTGTATAGTCTATAACGCAGTGAAATAACCATTGTAGACCCCTAAGACCTTTTAGAGATATGAATGGGACCTACAGTAGAACCGATTAAGCTGTGTCCGTCCGTCCATCCGTGTATAAACAACTTTTAGGCCTAACATTTTATGCTAGAGAACTGAAAGCTGTTGAGTTAGCTGGAAGTCTAGTCCTTCAGAACAAGTTTGAAAATTAGCTGAATCCGCCCACAGACACGCCCACAACTAATTTAAAAAATACTTTTTAAATCAGTCTCGGGCTAGCGCACTCATTTTTTGTATGCAACATTGCCTTGTAATTGTCTTTGAAGCAGCAGAAAAGATTTGACCTTTGGTAAGTGAGACCACGCTTACATTTTTAAGGGATTTTAGCTTTAAATGACTGTTTTTCAATAAATATGCATGAAATTTGACTAAAAATTATACAAAAGTTGAAGATATTAGCATTTTTTAACTTTTTTTTATATCTAGTATATGCCTCCGCCCACTTTTATGGGCGTGGCGTTAAAAAAAGTGATTTTTTGAGTTATGAGGCGGGGTTTTAGGCCGAGATGTATGCAACCACCTAGTATATAACATTCAACGGCTATATTTTTATATCCTGCCGACATTTCGGAGGCGTGAGAGTTTACTTTTTGGTAGGGTAGGGTATTTTGCAATCCGTCGCATTGTTGAACTTTCCCACTTGTTAAAGTTCTACTTCTTTCCCATTTTACTTATTTCGAATAATTAATATGATTTTGGCGCAGTCGGCCGCAATCGTAGCTCAAATAATGAAGTAATTCTGCATAATAACCCAAGAGATGAATGGGAGAACTTCAAACCAACTCCATCACGGTTTGACTTTGTCTGGTACAGACGGCCCTTAAATGGAGACAGAGACCGGTTCTGGGTCTAATAATGATGGAAAACTGCTCAAAGCGGACTATTTAGCTAACCTTGTCACAAAACTTTTCCATTTTCTGGACTAAAATCCTGGCCAACAACCATTTGTTATTAGAATAAGTCTATTTTCTTACAACACACGAGGAATAACAATATTCGTCTTCTCGGACAACCAAGCCGCTCTCAAGGCGAATGACTCGACCGTCATGAAATCAATACTTGTTCTGGAAACATTCAATGCCATGCAAGAACTAGCTAATAAGAGTCTTATCATGGTTTACTGGACACGAATACATAGTGGCTTTGACGGCACCGAATAAAAAAGTTTTTTAGCTAAAGTCGGTGCAGATTGAACCCTCCAGGTCCTTCATAGGGCCTGAAACATTTTGTGGAGTCAATAAAAACGTAACTTAGTTACGAGCAGCGAGTCTATGGTGCCGCTATCCATTACGGGGGGCGGAGGGGGACAGCGCCAAGTCAAAATGAGGGCATAGGTGGAAACAATTCGGCAACGGCACCAACTCAAAATTGGCGCGTGGAATGTCTCGTCACTAACGAGGAAGGAAATTAAACTGGTTGAGGAGGCCAAAAAGTATCCTCAACTAAGTGGAAGGGTTCTGGAACCAAAGACTTCGATGATGGGTCGAAGCTCTTCAGGTCTGGCGTTCCAAATCACATGACTGCACAGGTGGGTGTAAGGGTAACTCACAAGCCCCCGGTTGTCAGAAAATGTATTCGTCATTCCGTTAGGGGGATGGATTCTGATCTTAAAGCTTAAGCTTGAACGATCGACTCTGGCTCTGGTTCATGTTTTTGCACCAAATCGAGAGTCAGAGTATGAGTCCTTTCTGAACGAAGTTGATGCTGCCCTGGACAGAGTGGCAGAAATGGGCTTCTTTCTCCTGATGAATGACTTCAATGCACATGTGGGTATGGACGACAGTAATTGGAGGAGTGTGATCAGGAGGCACGGTGACCCGGATCAAAACAGGAACGGAGGGAAGTTGTTGGACTTTTGCTGTGCATATGGCTTGTCCATCATGAAAACCTTTTACCCACACAAAGACATTCACAAATACTCTGGCTCTGGTTCATGTTTATGCACCAAATCGAGAGTCAGAGTATGAGTCCTTTCTGAACGAAGTTGATGCTGCCCTGGACAGAGTGGCAGAAATGGGCTTCTTTCTCCTGATGAATGACTTCAATGCACATGTGGGTATGGACGAGAGTAATTGGAGGAGTGTGATCAGGAGGCACGGTGACCCGGATCAAAACAGGAACGGAGGGAAGTTGTTGGACTTTTGCTGTGCATATGGCTTGTCCATCATGAAAACCTTTTTCCCACACAAAGACATTCACAAATACTCTGGCTCTGGTTCATGTTTATGCACCAAATCGAGAGTCAGAGTATGAGTCCTTTCTGAACGAAGTTGATGCTGCCCTGGACAGAGTGGCAGAAATGGGCTTCTTTCTCCTGATGAATGACTTCAATGCACATGTGGGTACGGACGACAGTAATTGGAGGAGTGTGATCGGGAGGCACGGTGACCCGGATCAAAACAGGAACGGAGGGAAGTTGTTAAACTTTTGCTGTGCATATGGCTTGTCCATCATGAAAACCTTTTTCCCACACAAAGACATTCACAAATACACATGGTACAAGCACAGTTTAAATCAGAGGTCACTGATTGATTTCTTTGTTGTACCATTTTTTATACCCCATCCCATAGGATAGGAGGTATGTTAAGTTTGTCACATAGTTTGTAACACGGTGAAATAATAATGATGAACCCCCAAGACCTTAAGGGCATATGATCGAGACCGAGTTCTGAATCGAATGAGCCATATCCGTCCGTCCGTCCATCCGTCCGACTGTATGTCACATGTTTTTAGGCCTTAAATTTTGAGCTAGGCCACTGAAACTTCGCACTTAAGGTCCACGTCATGCGAAGCAGTACAATTGTAAAAAATTTTGAAATCCGCCCAAAGACACGCTGACTATCGATCTAAATGTGCAATTACCTCCAGAGTTTTCAACACTGTAAGACGTTCTAAAAGGCTGAAATTTGAAATTTAACATCTCCTTATGAATGTAAGGCACAAAAAAAAAAACAAATTGAATTGGTAAACCTCATCTAGTGGGCGTGGCATTTTTTTTAAGGGTAAATTTTCAAATGCAGTTTACTCAATATTTTCGCTCGAAATTGAAAAAAAATTTCATAATATTTTAAGTAGAAAACGTTTTCTTTATACAAGACTTTGGGCCACGCCCATAGTTGGAGGCAGAATTGAAGAATAACCTAAAATTTTCCAGAAAAACTTAATTTCGACTGGCCTTGGGCCTAATTTAGGAAAGCATGAAGCAAAAAAAGTAGCAGGTAAGGTAAACGAGACATCAGTCCAGATTTCATTTATATTGAGTTTTTAGCCGCGCCCCCTTTTAGGGGTCGATTTTTCAAAAATATTGAATTTGAACCAAAAAAATGCTTTTTTACGTACATCTGTGGTTTGTAATTAGGGGTGGTTGGACCACGTCCCTTTTCGAAGCTTGCATTACTTATAAAATGTCAAAAAAAAACTATGCCATCGGCATTTTACAATGTGGGATAGGATGGGGTATTCAACGGTCCGTTTTACGGACTGTAACTTCTGCGTACAGACTGTAGCACTTACTCACTGGTTTAAATTAGAGATAGTCGCACATGCAGGTCTGTAGTGGGCGTGTCTGTAGGCAGATTCAGCTAATTTTCAAACTTGATCTGAAAGACAGGAGTTCCAGCCCACCCATCAAATTTTAGCCCCCTGCCTGAAAATTTAAGGCCTAAAAGTTGTTTACATACGGACGGACGGACATGTTCCAAAATTAAAAAAAATACTATTAGGTTCTAAACATGTTGCGGGAAATAGTCTTAATTTTTTTATTCTTTTAATATAAAGTCTTCAGTCATGTCCATTTTTTAGACGCATAAATCACGAGAGAAATTCTTCTTTTAGTAAAATGAATTAATTACAATAAACGACCGTAATCAGGCTCTAGTATTGCTCTAGTAAAATTGCATTTGAGCCTTCTTTTTTGGAAAGATACATTGAAGTCGGAAAATTTTCTTAAATAACGTCAATAAGGTAAAATTAAAACCTGACTCATCCGAAAACTTGTTTAAGCTTCAGTCAATATAGGTAGAATGGGCAAGAAGAGACAATTTAACTTTTGCGTGTGCCACATGACAAAAGAGGTAATCAATAATTCATTCGTTTTTGCAAGTACCCAGATATACATTAATTATTTATTAATTCCAATTTCTGAAAGCAAACAAAACACACGCACATCTGGGTATAGCATCTAGGATGTAAAATTTTCAAAATTTCTTGCCGGCTCTAACATTAAGTAATGTGACTTCTCCATTTGAACAATCATTATACCAATCCTAAACACTAAAGAAGGACTCGCTAAGGAAAAAGTTACCAAGTATTCATTACATTATCAAAAAATAAGAAGGAAAGGAAAAAAGACACAAGTAAATACGTCGTGTTCGCCCAGTATAGCAGCTTGCGTCGAGTGCGCGCAAAACGAACAAACAAGCCCCCACACACACATCACAAACGCAAAAGTTTGTCGTGCGCTACAAGAGAACCATTTTGTTTAGTCCCTAAAACCGCCTGCCTGCTCGCCAAACAGCCTCTTCAAATGATTTTAGGTCCTGCTCAAGTACGTGTATTTATGTCAGTGCAAGTAAAGCACCCATTCCAGGAGTGCTCTTAAAAAACATAAACACAAAGCCAACAGAGCTACACTGGCAGACAGTGGAAGGACATAAATATAAAAATAACAATTTGGCTTTCATGTGTTTCACTTTTTTTTTGTGCGATTTTTTTTTTGTGGGTTCTGTTGACGCTGCCATCGCTCAGTGGTGAGGGCTTAGAAAGGCAACAAAAAGTAAATCCACACTAGATAAGGACCTAATCAAAATATACGCCCTTCATGTGTCTGCAAGCGCTCTATAATGTACGAGCGGAGTGCATAAAGAAAACAAGGAATTGGGGGCGAAAATGAAGCCTCAAAGGGAGCAGCATCAGTGACTTCCCATAGCACCCGCACGCGGATCCGAACAGTGTCAGGCAACAGTTCAAAGTTACACTTTAAGATATTCATGACGAAAATGCTACTTTACCAGGTAATGGGTGTTTGCGCAGAGAAAAGCACGTGGCACTCAAAACCGCAGTTAATTTCAAAAGGAGTCCCATTCAATAAGGATGTCAACACATGTAAATTATAAATTTATGGAAAAGCAATTCACACATGCCAGGCACATTCACTGTGAAGGCGCACTGAGACGAGTAAATGAATTTTTTAAGGTTTACTCAGGACGAAGCAGAGGAGCATCAGTAGCAACAGCCGCATCATTGAAGGTTCATAACTGCGATGGATTCATGCTGGAGGTACAATAACACGAATCTTTGTGATAGAGAGTTAAATGAACCCTTGGGGTATTGACTTGTTGCGCTGGAGTGAGTTTGGGGTTCAGGGGATCTGACGAGTCCCTGTGGTGAACGGGTCCATGTTGTCGATTGGATATCAACACAGCCGAAGGATATTTTGGTATTGAGTATATACACGTCCCTTATCAGGGTTTAAAACTCAGCCTGATAACTTTATTATCGATTAACATGTCTCCGAAGACCTGGGCAAAGTGTTGACTATGAAATGCTTTTCGGTTTTCACTTTTTCATTGTGCATCACATCTGTCTGTTTAACTTGAAAAGGGCTACAAATGTAAATACAGGCTGGGTAAAGGCTTTATTTATTTAGGGTCATCTTGAAGTGAATCACTCTGAAAACCGGCTATTAGAGCAAAATTGAGACATTATAGCATTAGTTTACATGCCACAGGCTGTGCAGCGTTACATGCAAAATGAAACAATTTAAACTGGCCTACAAAGAAAAGACCTTTTTCTCGGTTCCTGGAGGCTTATTTGAGAAGAAAGATCAATGTTTGTAGTAAGTTACCTACACATAATCCTGTGGAAATTAATCCTAAATCCTCTGAAGAAACAAGGAAAAAGGCTATATAGCAGAGGAAAAAATGTTATATACTTTAAACTGGGCAGACACCATCCATGGGTCAGGAGCCCGCTTTATGTCCTAGTAAGTAAGGCTTTGAAGGAAACGTTGCTGATGCTTTAGCACTAATTTAATCCCTTATAATAGATACCATTGGACTCCGCTAAAGGCTAAACATAATTTTGTAAAAGAACACTCACCTTCTTATTTTAGAAGATCAGATGGAGAAAGGCCAGAATCGTTCGCGGAGACTTTGTCCTTGTTCTGGGAAGAGGGACTCCTCCTTAACACAAACTTTCTTGGTAGCAGTGATATATGAATGGATCCTGAGAGTTATCGGCAAATAAAACCTGCACCACAAAACAATTCTTTAATTTTAATAATCTCTGAGGTAAGCTAGAAGCCCAGGGCTTCTCACAACAGCTTCTCACCGTTTAACTCTCCAGGCTCTGACGGAATACTGCACGTCACGTGTACAAAGAACGCTGGAGAACTTATAGTTCCGGAAACGAGTCTAGAGTTAACGCAACGCACAGTTTTTCAGTGCAGAGTTAACTCCGTCAGTAAAGCTGTCAAAATCTTTGAGCTTCTTTCTTCTCCAAGGAAAAAAAGTTCGAGTCATTTTCAGATGCCATTTTTCACAGAAACACGCATAGACACTGCTATTTCAAACAGGAAAAACATTCAAAAAATGCTTACTGTTCACCAGAAATGAACCAGGATTAACTCACCAAATTTGGCGAGTTAATCCAACATTAATCCCGGATCAATATTCACTGAAAAATTCATTTCTGGAGAAATCTCAGTTTAACTCGGAAGCTCGGATAATCTCGTACTGAAAAACAGGTCCTTAGAGACGCGCTGCAATGGTGTTTACACCAAAATTAGGCAAAAATTGCCAGAAAAACAGCCAAATTAGGCGCACTGAACCAACCTTTCTTCGATAACACAAATGACACCTTAGTTAAAGAGTCACAAGATCTTACGCGTTCCCTTAACACCACGGGTTGGATATAGGGAGCGACTGTATCAGTACTTCAACCATCTCCATGAGCTAGGTTACACGGAGTCATGGTGTCAAAAAGGCACATTAAAGTGCTAATAAGGTTCTCATTCTTGAACCGCCGCCTTTATCTGCCTACCTGCCAGTTTTGATAAAAATTGTAATTTTTATCATTAAAAAAAGGGGGTGCCGTGGCGTAGTGGTTAGAGTTTGTGCTTACTACGCCAGAGGTCTGGGTCCAAATCCTGCAATTGACTTAAAAAAAAGACTTGTTCTTTTTCACGGTCCCCACCTCCGCGAGGGTCTGACAAGCCCTCCGAGAGTATCATATGTCTTGAAAAACTTCTCAAGGTGCCGTTCGGATTCGGCAAAAAATTGAAGGCCCCCTTGTATGTGCAGAAATTAACACACACAGCATACATTGTTGAGAAGTTGGCCCTGGTTCACTCCGAACTGTTGCGCCACTCTATAATAATAAAAAAAAATCCTTAAAAAAAAGTGGTTAGCTAAGCACACGAGCAAAATTTCCCGCAACTTTTTCGGCGGCTTGAAAGTTTCGCAATCTAAAGAATTGTCGCAAAAAACTCTTGGAGAAGGTTTTCTGACAGGTTTTACTCTCAGCGGATTTGTCATACTCTAGCGAAGGTGGGTCCCCTCATTTGCGCAGCTCATTTGAGAGGACTTTCCTGAATTTTTCTTTTATTTTAGCGCCTTCATAGCCATTGTCGCCCTTGCCGGTTTTACCATATATATAATGAGCACTCCCGTATCCGCAATCTCTAGTGGTGCCAATTTAAAGACTAGTAATCAAGAGCGACTTGACAGCCATCCGGCAACAGTCAGTTTTTGACGTTTGTCCGAAGGAAATTTCGTCTTGCAACTTCCATGTCGTTGATATCTGTTCACACGTTAGTTGAGTTATAGTCAACAAAATAAGTATAATCAAGCTTCATAGATCACCAAGCATCGACCGATGCAGATTCAAAAATAAAGCATACCTTACTCAACTAAACAAACTGAGTTTGCAAATAAATAAAAACCCTCAGAAACATAACGATATAAAAATTCGCCAAAATCAATTTCCCAAGAGTAGGTACTTTGTTTTTTTGTTTGTGTGTGCTAAACCACAGACTTCTTCCCAAATACCTACCTACAATGGCTTTTTGACAGTATAATAATATCCAGCTCAAAGGATATACTCAGGATAGACTGCTTCGAGTTGTGCTTGGGGACCATTTAATTTCTGCTCTTCTAGACAGTTGTTTGTTGACTTTAAAAAATGCTGTGTTTGTTTTTATCTTGTGTGTTTTCAAATAAATATTGATATTACTCCAGGGATATAAAGACTATATTGAGCTTTTATTGTCTTAGGGAGAGGCACCTTGATAAGGATCCCTATGTAACACTCCATATAGTCGTATGGGTTGGCATATTGTTTTGAGCTATGATGTTTTTCATTTATTATCCTACTCACCACAATAGGAAAGCAGCAGCAAGAGTAATCCAAAAGTTGATATCCGCGTCCAGCAATCCATCTTAATAATATTTGCGTTTCGCATTATTTCAACACTTCGGACACTTGAGTAGGATCTTGTGCATTGGCCCAGGACTGCTGTCGAGTATTTTCTGATTTTTAATCAGCAATCTCACTCAGCAGTGACTCGTGATTTTAATTAAATAGATTCTTCACTTTACCACAACGCACTGCCAAGCATGCGTTCTAATTAAATTTCCCACGTCTGACACTTTCACTTTACGCGAAGCAATTTCGCGGCCGTTTCGGAACGGAAAAACTATCTTGACACCCGGTTACACGAACTGCACTGCACTCTCGTTAGTTACGCGACGACGATGGTGTCACCTCGGAAGACAAACTATTCCACGATGGGATGTCAAAAAAAGGAAACATTTTTATCCGACTCTCAAACTTTGACGCTCATATGTTACACATTAATTAGTTCGACTTTCATGCGCAATTAATTTCTCCGTGTGTTCGAATTAAGGATGTCGATATATCAAAACTACAAAAAAAAAACGTATAAAAATTAAAAATATAAAAATACGACGATCGCTGGTTGTTTTCAAAGCCAACAGATAGACAGTGCCACACGGCGTAACGTATTTATTTGGCAGATTTCTTGAATGATATCCGAACGAGCACAAGACCGAGCAACGAGCACCCGCAGTCGTCGTTCGAGCAGCGAATGTATCTTTCTGTTTGTCGGCGATAGATTGAAATTTTCTTTAGCCCGGAAAAAAATGTTCAACAATTTGTCTTGTTTCAGTGCTTGTTCGAGTGCTTGTTCCACAAGAGGAGCCAACTAGTGTGTGCTGCCTGCTTTCGAATGCTTTGCGGAGACTGTGTGAAGAATGGTCGTCGGGGCACTGCTGGTGAGTGGTGGTGAGTGCGCCCTAATCAAAATCGCGTATCGGGCCAGCAGTGATTTTCTTTTCTTGCTGCCACGGAAAATTGTGGAAAACTGCTTCGCGCTTGGGGTGGAAATTTTCCTTTTGTTCGGATGTGACTTGACGCGATGGTTATGGGAACTCGACGAGTTTGACGATGTTGCCGAGGTTGAGGTCGAAACTAGTGTGCCGGCAGTTGGATGGAAGACAAGCGTCCACCACTGTGGTTCAGGGCGATTTGTTGCTGCTCTCACGTGACTGTAGCCGCTCGTGTGAAGCGCGCGCACTCCGCCACTGGGTGGGAGAGGGTTGCCCACACAAATTCGTCCTCCGTGTGAAGAGCGTGCTGTTGCTGCCCCTTTATTTATATTACTCCTCTTCCTGTGCGATATTATATGGGCTTGGGGCGTGCTGTATAGTCGGGATGTTTATTATTTTGAATAAAATGACAAACGGTCGGCAGGGCAATCAAGCTGCTGGGAAATGAGTATCTATTTGAAAACACAATGATAATAAACAGCCGAGGATCATAACGGTGCGGAACAATGTTCTGTTATCTGCGCAAGCTGGCGTTCGATTTGTGTATTTCTTTCCCAATCTACTTTCACTTTAGGACCGGGTCTAGTGTTTGGTTTATGCGTAAATATTATTACTTAGACCCCGTGTGTGAAGGCCTATTTATAAGCTTTATGATTGGCACATAAACGGCCGATTTTGAGAGTGTTGTCGTCGAGGAGAGGGCGTTCCGATCATGGGGTTGCGTGCATTGTACATTTGTTTGGATAGAAAGAGTTCTTATGTCTTGTCAGCTGCTAGTTCTTGGATGATAGAGGGACCTCGGTGTTATTCTTGCAATGTTCGCTCATTTCACGAGGCAAAGACATCACACGTTATTATTTCAACATCTTTGGTAGATACCATGTCAAAGTTGTCCCGGGATGCTGGAATCTGTGCGGATGTTGATTTTCACTCCTACCGCTAGCTAGTCGAGAGATTTTTGTTATTTTTAATGTCACCACGTTGAGTGATATTAAGATTTGATATCTCTCTTCTTTTGGACGGGCATGTCTGCCAACGAAGCGAAGGGGCTGGGGAGATGCTCTGTGTTTGATGTTTGATGCTCTGTGTGCTGCCCTTGTATCCTTTAGGTTTAGGTGTTTCGTTGAGTTTATTTCTAACTTTTTTTTCTCGTGTGTGCAATTTATTGCTTTTTTGGCTGCCCGCCGAATGGTCGGGTGTTTCTGTGGACGTTGATGTCTTCTAGTTGACTTTTACGATTGTGTTTATGACCTGCAATGACAGAAGAATTGAAAGTTGATTAGGAACGTCAGGCAGAGTGGTGTGTTGGCTATTGTGTGGTTCTTATGTAAATCCCTGCATAAGAATGCATTGAGTGAATAATGAAAATTAGTTTGATGCTGGGTTAAGTTGTAATGGAATTTTATTAATCATTGGAATTTCGGACGGTATGGGAAGCGCCGCCACGCCGAAGGTGGTATGGATGGATCTATTTTCGTCACAAGTTTTACGACCTGAATAGATGGATGGGTATTTTACGCTCGTGAATGTGTCATTTTGTGACATTTATTGAAGAAAACACGGTTATTGCTCGCACGCTAGTGATGAAAATCAATTACTGAACATGTACGTTTGAGCAAGATAAATTTTTGTAGATTCGCGTAACCTTTATCCCTACCTATGGTCTGTGCTGCTTATGTACATAGAAGATCACTAAGTTGGGGAAACTTAAACGCGAGTAAGTAGGTACTTGCCTCCATGTATACCTTTAAAAGAATTTGAAATTACCTAAGTTTTTCTAAGCCTATTTAAAAAAAAAAAAACGAACTGAAAATAAGAGCTAAAATCGATGCTGTTTGAATTTAAGAAACACAACCAATGCTATATAGCACAGGTAGTTGTGCAATTAAAAATAGTCTTACAGAAACTGAAAAAAACTACCTAATTTTAAATTGGATAAAAAACCAAAAATGAGCATAAGATCACATAATGACCCCTCACCGTCTATCTTTCGAAATCTATTAAGTATCTATAATTTAGAAATAAAAAACGGGCATAGTCCACCTTCAGAAATTTTATAGAAAAATATAAACAAACTTTGAATATTCAAAATCTTTAAAAACTTGACTAAAAAGGAAAAACTTTTTTTTGAGGGGATTTTTTAAAAGCTTCTGGTAAAGACGATCCTCTGTCAAAGGCGGATGAAAACACTTTAGGCTGCTTCGAGAGGAAAATTCTTCGGACGATTTACGGTCCCGTCTGCATAGACGGAGAGTGGAGGAGGAGATATAACATCGAACTGTACGGGCTGTACAGCGATACCGACCTAGCCAAAAGAGTCAAAACACAACGTCTACGATGGCTGGGTCATTTAGAGCGGATGGACACCAACGCCCCGGCCCGGAAAATCTTCGAATCCACACCGCAGGGACGACGCGGTAGAGGAGCACCGAGACTCAGGTGGCGCACGCAAGTGGAAGGGGACCTCAGCCAACTTCGCGTGCGAAACTGGAGACGGCTAGCTAGAGACAGAGCTGGCTGGCGAAGCTTGTTGGCCGAGGCCCAGGTCCACCCCGGACTGTAGCGCCACCTTAAGTAAGTAAGTAAGGTAAAGACGATCCTTTTGAAATTTAGTTAAAGTATGAAACGTTTTCAAGGCAAGCTAATTATGTGGAAGTTTTTAAATTTGCCGTTTCCAACATTAATTTTTTTAGCCCATTTAAACCAATGAAATATCAAAACCATATTATACCGTTTTCTCAAAAATCTATGCCCGCAAAATATAATAAAAGAAGCTATTTTTAGCGCAGGTGGTTGCTAGTTATATTAAAATAAAGTCAAACGGCGATTGAGAAAAAAAATTAAAATTCTAAATCTAAAAATTCAAAATCTATATAAATTTTTAAAATAAAATAAAAACAAGTGAGTAAGTGCGTCTGTGACAAACTCCTATATACCCGACCCTATTTTACTATGTAAACCTTAAAATTTTTTGTCCCGAATTCATATATTAATTGTATAGGCCACGCCCCCAAAAGTGGGCCTGGGGTAAAAATTAAAATCAACTGATTGTAATTTCGTTAGAATCATGACAAATGCTTTATAACGGCAAATTATTTCGGAAAAATACCGTTTTTTCCTAAAACCGCCTCAAAACTTGTGTGGAGTAAACTTAGCAAATAGTAATATGTGGGGAGAAAAACAAGAACAGGCATTTCGACGATTAAAAAATTCTCTTTCGAAAATTCCTACTCCGGCTTATTTCAACTATATCGCACTCGTTTGATATATAGTTTGAGTTTTCAACTAAACTTTGGGAGCAGTCCTATTGCAGTTTCAGGATGGGAAGCCTCAAGTGGTTGCATTTGCCAGTAAAAGCCTCTCAACTGTAGGGAGAAGATACTCACAAACAGAGAAGGAAAGACTAGCGTAAGTTTGGGCTGTGGAACGCTTTTATTACTATCTCGCAGAATAACTTTTTAGCTTGTGACAGGCCATAGGCCCCTAGAGGCAATTTTTAAACCGACTTCAAAAGGTGGTACATCAGACGGGTAAGTCGACCATAGCCGATTCGGTATCGAAATCGTGAGTGATCGAAAATACGGTTCCACACGCACTCACAATCGGCGAAATAGTTAAGTGCAACGACACGGATCAAGAACTCCAAGAAGCGGTGAAAAGTGTTGGAGTGATGTTTACACAACCAATGCTAAAAACAAGTACTTTCCTTTTCGGCTGGAACTGTGTAGTCTGGGAAACGTTCTCTTACGCGGTTCCAAGATTGTCATACCAGCGGCGTGACCACAAAGAGTGCTAGAACTAAGGCATGAAGGTCAACCGGGGGAGACATTCATGAAGCGGACACTGCCGTCCAAAGTATGGTGAAGAACATTACATCAGCAGACATCATTACTTTAGGCTATCCTAAGTCGGACAATAGTCGGCAGCTCGTTAGTAGCGAATTCAAAGCTTACTGTGCAACCAATAATATTAATTGGTTGCACAGTTAATATTAACCAATAATAACAAGCGAATGGCGAAGTGGACAATATGAACAAATCCATTCTCAAGCGACTCATAATTGCCCTCGAAAAAGGAGAAGATTATAAGAGGAAAATACAAAAATTCACCTTAATGTACAATGTTACACCTCATGGTACAACCGGTGAGTCATCGTCGAAACTTGTTTTCAACAGGGCAATTAGAGACAAGATTCCCTCTGTACAAGATATAAGCGAAGATATTTTGGACTCAGAGGCGCGAGACTTGGACACAATAAGTAAGCAAATGCGAAAAGAAAAAGGAGAAAGAGACGGGGAACAAAAGAGAGACATATTGATATCGACGACAAGGCTTTGTTCCGTAATCTGGTTCGTGCAAACAAATTAACACCGATTTTTGACTCAACCGAGTTCGAAGTAGTTGAACGGGGCCCGAGCGAGTTAGTTGTTCGGGGAAAAGACGGCAAGACCTTCAGACGACACGTAGCCCATGTAAAGAAAATTCCAAATCCATCGAGACACCTTCGAAGCAGTCAACAACTGAGAATGCAGGCGATAATCCATCTGACTAAGCTCAAGGAAATATTGCAGTCACTGCTCAGGCGGAAGATTCCTCAATAAAGCTAAAGCTAAAAAAAATTGGAGGGGTGTGTGACCGGCCAGCGAAGACTTTAAACTGATCTATGCTCTCTCTATGTATCACCACGTATCACTCTCACAGCTTCGTGCTCTTGACACCCACAAGACACATTCTCTCTCACCGATCTTCCCACACACAAGTTCGGTTTGCAAGGCAGTCCACTCCAGATCGTCGAAGAGCGTAGACGTGTTGTTGATAACTATTGATAAATATATTAAGTGCGACGCAAGTGTTAAGTTTTTCTATTCATCCTTATCGGCATCGGTCATTATCTTCACCTTGTAACACCAAACTTTCAACTTTTTGTCCCGAATTCATATCTGATTTGTATAGGCCATGCCCCCAAAAGTGGGCCTGGGCTAAAAATTAACATCAATTAATTGTAATTTCGCTAGAATCGTGACGAAATTCTTTAAAACCGAAAATTATTTCGGAAAAATAGCGTTTTTTCCTAAAAACGCCGCCTTAAAGCGGGGTGTCTGGTCCAATTTTCGCCTTCTTAAAGGTTTTGGACCATTATTGCTATATACCAAAATTTGAGCTCCGACGCTTTGTCTAACAAACTTGACCAAAATGCTTTTTGAAAGAAAATTTGAAATGGAGGTTGTCTTACATTGAAGCCAGTAGTAGAGGCGTGCCCCCTGACGGATTTAACCAATTTTTACACTTTATCTGAACAATGTAAGATTCTAAGATTCACTCCAAGTTTGGACGCTCTCCTAGCTGTATTTTAAAGACCTAAAAACTTCTCACATACGGACAGATGGACGGACGGACGAACATAGCTTAATCGATTCACCTGTCGGTCTCAATATATCTCTTAAAAGTCTTTAAATGAAGAATGTAGCAGTTTCATTTGAGGAGAAACAGAAGGAACTCGCTGAGATTTTGAAACCATCTGACATTCAAGCCTTTCAACGTATAAAGGAAGCTTCTACTGCGCATAACAAGTTTAAGTATATATAAACATTTTTCGTTTGTCAAAAAAAAAACAAATTTGTAATTTTTAATCTTTTGTTACATAAGTTAATTATATAATTATGTAAATTCTGTATATAGTTATAACGGCATTGTATTTCGATTTAAACGACATCTTATGGTCTTGTAGACCTTACGTCTTAAATGGAGGTAGTTTATAGATTTACTTTGTAAGCTATTCTTAATAAATAAATAAAAAAAAAGTCTTATGGGACTACGGTGATTATTTCACTGTGTTAAGAACTATGCATTAAAATTAACATACAATTTATTATTATTAATATATGTGAAAAACAAGTGAGTAAGAGTAAGAATGGGTCTATAACTACGTCTATAACGCTTTTAGCGAAATTCCAAATACCCAACCCTATGGCCTGAATTGATGTATTCATTGGAAGTCAATTACGTGTATGGACCACGTCCTAAAAAGTGGGCGTGGACTAAGAAGAAAATCTTTTAAACTTATTTCGTAAGGACCGTGAAGAAATATTTTAAAAACGATAACTTAAGTCAAAAAAGTAGATACAGCAATTATGCTGGGGTAAAGACCATCCAAAAAATATTTTTTTTATTAAAAATTAATTTTTAGCCCCACAGTACAGTGGTTTTGTTACTTAACATTTTATTAATTGCCTATTTATTCAATTTGAATATTTTAAGTTTGCTATAATTTTCCTTAAAACTTTGTATAATTTCGGCCATTTGAGGTTATTTTTGAAATTATTTGTCCAAAAGCATCAGAGATAAGTTATAGCATTCGACTTTTTCCGAAAATGGGTAAAAAAAACAGAATTTGAACAAAAATTTTCAGAAAAATATAACTTAAGCCCTTTTTACACTTTGGTTTGCCTTGATAGTGGCCTTCAACACTTTTAAAAACGGTTTCCAGCTATGTATTTTCAAGTCTTCATTTCTCCAAAAAAAAAAAAAAAAATTTTTCAAAAATATTTCTTTACAAAAATAATTTTTTTTATACAAAGAAAGTTTAACTTTTACTTTTACCTATATTTACTTTCTGGGGATCTTGGTATTTGCAGGCAACAAAGTTCCGCAGAGTTTTGGCAATTTATTTGAAGATAGCTTAAAGGTAAGTTTAGTGTATATTCCAAAACTCAGCTTGGTTGAAGTTTATCTGTGGCGCATTTTTGCGTTAAGTTCCTGGACCATTTGTAAAATGATTAATTCCCTCCTGTGTGAAATTTTTCGGGCCTTACGATTAAGTCATAGAATGAGCTGAAACTTACAGTTTGACTTGGTTCTTAGTTTGCACAAAGTTTGTATTGTTCAATTGCAATCCGCCCACAATTAGCTTTAATGTAAAATAACTTCAAAAATTCTAATTTTTTTTTTTTTTTAACAAAAAGGTAGACAAAAAGTGAATATGTTGTAGTATACCTATAGGAATTGGAATTCTTAATCTGTAGGAATATACTAACTCCAGCCACTACTCTTCTTCGTTGAATTGTAACTTGTTTACGTTTTTTTTTTATTTTAACTAACACAATTTTTATTCAACTATACGTTCGAGAAGGTTTTTAATTAGGGTTTTAAGTATTTTTCTGCACGTATCCCACCAAAACTGACTTCTTATATAAGAAAATATTACGAGCTGCCATGCTTAGATTCCTGTTCCCGTATTAGTTTGCGGAAGGAACCCAATGTGCATATTTCTGCTTCTTGTATAACTCACGCTATGTAAAAATAAGTACAAACAATACCCACATTCCAGTTTGTAACCGACACCAGGCTGCACCTGTTTCGTGCAAACTTGGTAAAATACCCATTTGCTATTTGGGTGCAGCGCATGAATGTCAATTATCCGCGCAATTTTACATTTTGCAAAGGGTTACCGTCCACGCCGCGCCGTTCATCAAACATGAAAAAAATTCAAAACAAAGCCCAAGTTAGCTTTGAGAAACCAAGCGAAGAAATAGCCCTTCACATGCGATATTGCCAGGGAGTTTCCACTGGCAGTAACGCAAACAATAAAATCCATTATCCCAGCAAATGAAAGAAACCTTTCATCGAAAGAAGATTTTATCCAGGCGGTATAAATTACAAATGTTACTCCTCCAAATTTGGCGGTTTGCAATATCTCTTTGAATTGCAATTCCAAAAGACCCCCGACAAAGGAGCAACGGCTAGTGAAAACAGTTTCGCCAGCCAGCCACCGTATTTATTGCCCGCGTCTCTTTGCTTACAGCTAAATCGTTGAGTAAATTTAGCGCATCCCATTTAGGGGCACACGTCGTTGGTCCTTGCACCCGTGAAAGGAGGACTAACAAGCGAATCAAACGTATCTACGAGTACATGCGTGTGTTCGTTAAGAACTAATTAATTTACAATCACCTAAATCGCCTGACGGATGCAATCACTCATCGTCTCTGGATGTTTGATTTATGACGGCCACGAGCTTATGTAATTGAGTGTACACCAGCTAGAGGCATGCGGCTTGACTTTGACGGATATGCAAATTCGCTGGCGACTATCTGCCTGCCACATCGCAAGTGCCATGCCAACACTTGATGGGGAATTTTCTCTTCATGATACCTAGGACTGTGTGGTGGTCGGTATGCTATGGAGGATAATTGTTGGATGCTGTCGCTATATGGATCGTTCACATGTGTGTGCATGTGCACTAGTCCCTTGCAACCATATGTCTGTCGACGGCCAGAAGATGTTCCCTCGCGTGTCAGGAGCAATTTAAACAAAAATATTTAACATTGGTATAATAATAGATACGTACCCTCCACGCCGAGTGGTGGTTGCGGTTACACATTGCCCACGTCAAAAACATTACACTTTCAAATTTGATAGGATACCGAATTGGAGGAAGAGCTCTCTGAGATTTTCAAGTGGGATTGAGAATAAGCTGAAAACTACACTTCACTGAGACTTGAAATAGTAGGTGGCAGAACACCGAAATATTTTCGGGCAATTTGATATGATAGTCGGAAGTTTCTCTTTGAATTGTGGTTGACGAAATTTACCCTCAAAAAGGTATGAAATAATTACTCAGAGGTGCGGTAGAAAGGCATACGACAAATACATTATATAAGTGGTTTCCACAGATTTATGAGATGTGGTGAGAGGCCTGATGAAGATCTTGAGAAAGGCGGTATTTTGTGGTTGCTTGGAAAAGTCTTCAAAGGAAAAATGTAAATGGTGTAGATGTCACAGCAGACAAATATAATTAAGAACAACTAAAAAGTTTTCTCAAAATAAAAGAACACTTTTTGTTAACCTCTAACAAATAATGATACATCCCTTAAATTAAACTCCCCTGATGGTAGCCAAGAGCAAGTTTTCGATCTCATCTATTGGGTAGTAATATACTTGGCGAAATTTAATTTTTCATAAGATATACTCCATTAACCCCTTACCCCCTATGTGTAAAAGTTTTCTTTTTACGTTTGTTCACGTGGTACTGCATGGTAGCATTCCGAAGTCTAAAGTGTTATGGCACATAATTTCTCAAAGAAAATTAGTAGATTTTATTTAAATAAAGGTTTTGAAACTTGTACAAAAGTCGACATTTTAAGATTTCACATTTCAAAAACTCCGATTTACTCATATTTAATTGATTACAAAAGGGACCGTCAACCAAGAAGACATACCCGGAGCAATAAATTTTTTGGACATGGATTTCTTTGAAAAACATGCTGTTTTGATGCTGTTTTTGTTTTAGAATTTTTACCTGCTGAAGAAACTAAGGCAACAGACGCTTTGATGCAGGTAGAGACTGCAAACATCGATGAAAGTAGTCCAAATAAACCTCGATCGCAGTAAGGTGGCCACAGCCAAACTGAGGCTGTTTCTCGAGATGAAGCAGCTGGATCTAGCCCTTATCTAGGAACCCTGGATCGGCAGAAAGAACAGGGCTTAAGGATAAGGGTCGAAAATTTTTTATGTATACCACATTAAAAATAAAGGGTAAGGCGAAAACCTGTGTCGTGGCAAACAAAAACCTTCATATATTAATGTTATCTCATTTTTGCACAGGTGACCTAACGTTGAAGGATGTTAGAGGCGGTAGCGTCTGTCTACATGCCATATGACGATGGTAAATCGGACCCCCGGAATCTTTGATGGCTCTAGTAATAGCGTCCAAACAAGGTAAGAAGAACTTAGTCTTTATCTGTCATGTCAATGCCCATCATACGATTTGGGGAAGTTCAGACATTAACGCTAGAGGCGAGGTTTTGTTTGATTTCGTCCGTGGATTCACCTTTTGTTTGTGTAACAGGGGAACTGATCCCACCTTCATTACAGCGAATAGGAAGACGTAACTTTAGACGTAACTTTCGTGTCTCAGAACAGCTCTGTTCAAGTAAGGAACTCGAGAGTAACGAGGCAGGCATCGCTATCAAAACATTGCCATTTTTATTCTGATTTATCCACATTATTTTTGGAATCCCATAAGGTTCTACTTCTTTTTTTCTAAGGTTCTACTTTTGTTATGCGGTCTAAGGAAGATTGAGTCGACTTTTGGTTTCATCTTTCACGGTTCGATTTTGTTTAGATGATTTCACGATTTCGTTTAGATGCAGATCCACGCTTTGCAAACAATTTTCAAATGAGAACAACCAGAAAAACTTGCGCGGCTTACGTATGGATTGACATATTGTGTTTACACCCAATTCCATAGGATAGGAGGTATATTAAGCTTGATTCATAGTTTGTAACATAGAGAAATAATCACCGTAGACCCCCAAGACCTTATAATAATATAATATGCATTCTAATAAACGGTTTTTATTTGACATATTTGCTTCAAATCCAAAAAATTTCGACCTTAAAATCTTCAGATATGTACGTAAGCTTTCAACTCAAATGAATAAATTTTTGCCACGCCCACTTTAGGGGGCGTTTTTAAGTATAAACCAAACTTTTAATGTGAAAATGCAATCAAGACGTGTATATCACTTCTGATAAAAAATGTAAACAAAAAAATGCCACGCCCCTTTTTAAGGGAGAAGATTCTTTAACTGAAAAATTCTAAATACAGTTGAAGAAAGAAACTGAAAATTAACAATCAAGATTAATGACACAATTCGGAGCTTGAAAGTGGTCAATTGGGATGGGGTATCTAACGATTCGGCTAAGCGGATATTAACCCCCATATAAAGTTCATATTGATCGTTATAGTTGGTCTGATCATAAATTCAAGGATTGTTATTATATCTATCTTATCTTTTTGAATGTCGAAAAGTTTTAACCAAGGCTGTACGAACAAACAGGCTTTCGTAATATGCTCCGAGTAAACATGAGAAATTTGCAAGAGCTACAATAAAAACAGAAAATTATTTCGAGACCCACGTAGGTAAGTCTTTAAATTATTGGCGATGGCACCAAGATGTCTAAATGTTGTATAACAGTTAATGCCCCGATCAATATTCATCGACAGCAGATCTGAAGCACTTGCCGTACTCTTCCCAACTACGAACTTGTTGTGAGCCAAATGCCAATGCTAAATTCAATGCCAGTGCTGATGCTTAATTCAATGCCAATGATAAATTAAATCCCAATCCTAAATTCAATGCTAATGCTAATGCAATGCTAACCAATGCCAATCCTAACTTCAATGTTAATGCTTAATTCAATGCCAATGCCAAATTCAGTACCAATGCTATTTTCAATGCCAATGCTAGATTCAATGTGAATTCTTGTTTCAATTCCAATTCTAAATTCAATGGCATCGATAAATTCAATGCCAATGATAAATTCAATGCCAATGCTTAATTCAATGTCAATTTTTTTGGAGCTAGCCATCTCCAGTTTCGCGTGCGAAGTTGGCTGAGGTCCCCTTCCACTTACGTGCGCCACCTGAGTCTCGGTGCTCCTCTACTGCGCCGTCCCTGTGGTGTGGATTCGAAGATTTTCGGGGCCGGGGCGTTGGTGTGCATCCGCTCTAGATGACCCAGCCATCGTAGACGTTGTGTTTTGACTCTTTTGGTTAGGTCGATATCGCTGTACAGCCCGTACATTTCAATGTTATATCTCTTCCTCCACTCTCCGTCTATGCAGACGGGGCCGTAAATCGTCCGAACGATTTTCCTCTCCAAGCAGCCTAAAGTGTTTTAATCCGCCCTTGACAGGGTCCATGCTTCTGCACCGCAAAGCAGGATTGGGATGATGAGGGTCTTATACATGGACACATGGACACATGGTGAGAAAATAACTGTGTGGTTTAAAACACCAGGAATTTAAGAAGCCATCAGAGAGGAGAAGAGAGCCTGTGGAATCAACGGAGGAACTCTTTTTCCCGAGCCTTGAGCATTGAGGGGCACAGAACTTCCAGTATGGCGGTCAGAACAGCCAAGGAACAAGGTTGGAAAAAAGCGAGCGTTTTGAGCACGGTCCACTCGTGTTTTTTTGATTTGGAAAATGCCTATATGACCGGGTTGCTCGAGATAAACTTTGCAGAGTTTTGCAGGACTATGAACTGAGTGGGCCTCTTCTAAAAGCCATTCAGTCTTTGTATGGGAACTTCAGAAGCTGTGTTCGAATAAATGGTGTCAAATCCCGTCCTTATGGTGTGTGCGTTGGAATTTGCCAGAGCTGTATTCTGTCGCCTCTCCTTTTCATAGCATGTATGGACTGGATGGTGAAACGCAGTCTTGGTGAGGAATCTTTCGAAATCACTGGCGTTAGGATAAGCCAGCTGCTTCTCGCAGATGATTTAGCCATATGCCATCGCCCGAGGAGGAGCTTCAGCGAGCACTGGATGCGTTTGCGGCCGTCTGTGCGGTGAGGCTGGGACGATGGTAAACGTGAGCAAATCCGGAGTGATGGTTATTTCCCGAACGCCTGTGCAGTGTACCCTGCTCATAAATGGAGTCCTGTCGAAACAGGTAGAGAAGTTTAAGTTACTCGGGGTCTTTTTCACGAAAGTTGGAAGAAGTGATACTGAGTTATCCTGTACGATTGGCCAAGCTGGAGCTATAGTAAAGGAACTGCGCCACCCGGCCTTGAGGAAAGCTGAGCTTGGAGTGAAAACAAAGATCTCAGTTTTAATTCAGTGTCCGTTCTAACCCTCATCTTTTTTCTTAGATTGCGGGTACAAGCTGCCGAAATGACATTTTTGAGGTGCGTTGCTGCTGTTACTCTAATCTAAGGGATAGAGTGAGAAACGTCAGTGTTTGTAGGAATCTTAATTTTGAGCATTTCTCCAACCGAAATTATCAATTCTTTGATGGTTTGGACACGTTGTTCGCATGCCCTCTGACTGACTTCCTAGACAGGTCATGTTAGCTGAGATGCGAGGCCGTCGCCCCCCTGATAGGCCAGAAAACAGGTGGTTGGATCAGGGAAAGAGCATCCCCGAGGCTCGTCAGGGAATCGCATCTGTGCCTCTTGAGTTGGTGGCGGAGGATCGGGAACGATGGAAGGACCATTTAGCCGCCCCTGCTCCGCGGCCTTTCTAAGGATAAGGGGTCACCGAAAATAGTTTGATGTTTGCTTCACGTCTCTGTCAACGTGAATATGGCTGCATATGTTTAGTAGAATAAATTCGTTCGAAACATTCAATAATTTTTTCAGCCGCTTATAATGCAGTCCATGTCACACGCCATGGGGTTGGACTAGGATGATTAACTCTTATAGCATGAAATCCTCGTTTAGGCAAGATTTCGCTAGTTGTTGAAAAAAAGAAAGCCCCTGACTAGGTTTACAATAAATTAACGAAGCGAAGGGTGGAAATATGGAATGCAATTTTATTTCTTGGTAAAGCTTCTCCTAGTGCAGTGAAGATTTGATAGAGTGAATTTCATTCTTTGTTTTCCCCTTTTGAAGAAGTGCCCACGAGCCTTACAAAGCTCTTGAGCATTCTTAAGACTCCCCAAATGTTCATACATACGAATTATTTTGCCTATGACTGTCTAAAAGTATAATTTTTTTTTATGTATAACAAGAAAATAATAGAGACGAACCCGCTTCCTTGTGGTTAATCAAAGGTTTTTTTTTTACTTTCCAGTGTTCTTCTTAGTAAACAAAATGTTAGTTAGAGGTAATGTTGCATTCAAGCGCATCTTGGGCGTATTTGTCTGCCAATTTTACCAATTTTAACATTTTATCTGTGCAACATAAGAGCCAAGCCGTGGCTTAAGTTTCAGATCTCTGGTTTATTTTGAAAACCGAAAACCTTCACACATACAGACGGCTTAAACAATTCACCTTTCGTTCTCCTCTCGATCATAATTATCATATAGGTCTTTTCGGGGGTCTACGGTGATTTTTGTGCCCCATCCCATTTGAGGAGGTTTCTTAATCTTGTCACACAGTAGGTAACACGGTGAAGTAATAATGCTAGACCCTAAAGACCTTAGGGGCATATAACTGAGACCGAATTCTGAATTGAATAAGCCATGTCCGTCTGTCTGCCTGTGTGTCACAAGTTTTTAGGCCTTAAATTTTAAACTAAGAAGCTGAAACTCGGTGCATAAATTTTGAAATCCGCCTTCAGACACGCCACAATCGTTCCAATTGTGCAACTACTTTCAGGGCATAAAAAAAAGAACAAATAAAATTTTAATCGTTTTACCTCCCCTAGTATTTTTAAAATGCATTTTACTGAATATTTTTGTTCCAAATCGAAAAAATTTTACTTTTTTTTTAATATATATGTAATATATACTAAGAAAATTTTTTATAAAACTCTTCATCTTTTTCACAAAAAACTTTGGGCCACGCCCACAATTGGTGGCAGAATTGAAAAAATCCTAAAATTTTCCAGAAAAATGTAATTTCGACTGGCCTCAAGCCTTATATAGGAAAGAATAAGAAAAAAAAATTTGCATGTTAGGTAAATAAGATTTCATTTTACATTTCGTTCATACAAAGTTCTTAGCCACGCCCCATTTTAGAGGTCAATTTAAAAAAAAATTATTTGAATCAAAAAAATTGCATTTTTACGTATATTTAAGCGTAACTTTGAAATATCAGTGTTAATATTGATAGTTTGTAACTAGGAGTTTGTTTTACGGACTGTAACTTCTGCGTACACACTGTAGCACTTACACACTGGTTTTCACTGTGTTACAGACTATTACAACAATTTGCAATTTTATAAACATTATTTAAATGGCTAACCCTGCTTCACTTAATAGTTCTCTTTTGTCTTTGAGGCGATTCAAGGATCTTGACTGCCTTCGCGAAATTTTGAATCGGGTTTAAAGTTTAAAATTAGGGCTTTTCTAATTAAGGGTATATTGTAAGTAAAAAATGAAGAAATTGTATGTGAAGAATTCCACACACACAGCATACATTGTTGAGAATTTGGCCCTGGTTCACCTCGAGCTGTTACGCCACTCTATTTTTTTTTTTTTTTTTTGAAGTATAAAATTACTATGCCAGTTATAATTACTAACTGACAAAAATCAAGGAACGAAAAAAAATATTTTTTTCTGAGCTTTCCATTTTCTTATGGCGAGAATATATTTTATTGTATGGTTCTGAGGCTTGGTACCGTAGGCTCGTACGTTAGGATCAATATTTAAGAACCATAATTATTTGATTTGCTTATGGTTATTTAAACTTATCGCAACAATAACACACACAATGGCAGGCTTACAACTGAAAGAACTATGGCTACTTCATTCAACCATATCCACATTCCGCTTAAATCTAGCAAAGATCTTAAATAAACTGCAATTCGAATCACTTTAATGATGCCATGGTTCCTTTTTAATACCCGCGCGTACCTACCCAATGCCATTTTCGTTAGATTTCCGGCACTCGGCGCCATGTCGGTTATTCCTCGAAATGAAAACAACTCAAATAGCAATAATAACAATAACAATGAATGTCCTCATTAACAGCTAACCAGAGAAATGTAAGCAAGTACAAATATACAAACAGCAACAAAGCGGAACAAATTCGTTTGGCACCTTTCGTGCGACCTGGCATACCGTCGAGTCGAGCACGACTAGCTACAACAGACCGTGCCATCTAATTTCCGATGCCCCCAGTTCAAGCTCCTTCGTTCAAGCTCCTCACTGCCTCGCGTCATCTCATCTTCAGTGTCTGCGACACTGGCGGGTGCTACCTATATAAAAAGCGAACAAAAAGCGATGCAAAAATCCGTATCCGAAATAAAAGGATTTGCATGAGGAGACAATATCCATCCCCAGAGCACAAGATAAGGCCGAGAGTTCCGTATGGCCTGTATTCAGGATTCACCCCCAGGACCACCCACTAGCCGTATACAATAGTATGTAGCTGTACCTACTTCATTTATGCTTCCACTATTATGGCGCACTCAAGTACACTGTACACACACATTCGTACATCGAGAAACACAAAAGAGGCGAATAAGCAATTAAGTCCTTTAACCAGCAAAACAACACAACACGGACCGCGCTGCTGTTGGGATGCTTTTGTTGTTTCGCCTTGTTATCCTCTCGCGAGCCTCCCGAGAAACATAATGGAATCGCATACAAAAGTAGGTACACACGGTATACAACGCAGAAATGTTACTCATTTCTGACTCTGCTCATTCAGCTAGGTCATCGTCTTTTCAGCCCCATTCATGCCTCTCCTACCCCCTGGCCGTCCTAGTGGTTGCTGCTTTTTGTTTCGGTTCGCATCTCATTGGCTTTAAGGACCCGCGCCACTTGTAACCATATGGAGCTACTGTTCCTACTCGTATATTCCACAAATGTTTACATCGCACCAAATGCCGTCCGTCGACGGTTGAATGAAGCACTTGAACGCGAGTGTAAACAAGTGATTTAAAAATTGATTGGACGCAAGGGAGGTTGCTTTTGCTGTGCCCTATTCCTGTTCCATATACCCATGCCGCCTTTGCCTCTATCAACGCTGACGTGAGCCGCTACGCCCGGCCTTATACTGATACATGTTGTGCCAGTATAACAACTGTCGCTCGTGTGCCATAATGATGATTGTTATTGTTTGCTTGATAGATATACGAGTATACATCCAATGCTACACCCGCTGCATCCGGGTGGTGACGTGCTCACTTCCCATCGGGCTGCGCTCACCTCGACTACACTGCTTACAATTTTTTAATGACGTACGACAAAAGTGTGACGCGAAGGCGTCGGTGTGTAATGTAATGTTGGCAACCATCATCATCATCATCAGCAATGAGGGGGCTATGATTTTCGGGAAGGAGGCGACTTCACTGTTATTACATTTATCGTTGTTTTCGTGTGCGGCCAATGGAGTGTTGCCTGCTAGTCGACCGCATTGTCGGTATCCACTGGACGGATGAATGAATTAAGCTTAAGTAGTGCAGGAAGTTATCTGGAAGCATCGATAAGGGGCCTTAATGCAGGCGAGAGCCCACCACGTTAATCGTAGTGATTAAGGTGGATTCGCTTTACCAATGCTCAGTCAGATATGCAAACTACAATCTTATCTAGTCAAGACGGAAAAACGCAAGCCGTAGTTGAAGAATTATCCAGAAATTTGATGCATGCTATCGCAACTTTTGTAAATTGGGTTACATGAATATAATGGTTCTATTTAAGAAAAAAGTTCGTAGAACAGTGAGAAAATTAACTGAAAAGTTTTTCTACTATGAAAAGTTTTTCTACCAAGAAAAACTTTGGTAGAACAAATGGAAAAAAAGTGTAACACAGTGAAAAAATCACCCTAGACCCTTAAGACCTTTTAGAGATATGATCGAGACAGGTGAGTAGATTAAGCCATGCCCGCCTGTCCGTCGTCCGTCCGTCCGTCTGTATGTCTGAAGGTTTTTAGATCTTCAAAATCAAGCTAGAGAGCTGAAACTTGGCTTGGTTCACTTGTTGCACTTATAAAGTGTGAAAATTGGTTCAATTCATCAACGGCCACGCCCACTACTGGCTTCAATGTGAGACAACCTCTATTTCACATTTTTTTTCAAAATGCTTTTTGGTCAAGTTAGACCAGGTACAGAAACTAAAATGTTGGTACTGAGCAAAATTGGCCAAGACCTTTAATGAGGCAAAAATTGGACCGCCCACAATGTCGACCATGCCCACTTTTTACATGTTAGATCTTTCAAAACCCGATTTCTCCGAAAGTTGACTCCAAATCGAAAAAAATTTTATGGCACATAAACAGATATTACTATTTGCTAAGTTTGCTAAATACAAAATTTTGAGCTCGGCCCACTTTTAAGGGGCGTTTTTAGGAAAAAACTGTTTTTTTCTCAAATAGTTTTCGCTTTTACCGTATTTGCTCATGATTATAACGAAATTACAATTAATTGATTTTAAGCCCATGTCCACTTTCGGGGGCGTGGCCTATACAAATAATATATGAATTCGGGCCAAGAAACTTTAAGATTTGGTGTTACATGGTATACAGAAGTCGGGTATATTGAAGTTTGTCACAGACAAACACTCGACTTTCTCACTTGTTAGTAGGTACTAATAATGGGAATAGATGAAATTTCATACTTTCTGAGTATTTTTTTTTATTTATTTTTTAATATTCTTTTTTCATTTTGAAACGATCTGAATATTTCTCATTTTTTAAATTTCATATCGCAAAACATATGCTTGCTGTTTGATACCTCCCTCGCCCACTTTGAATTGAATCATATTGAATAATGCAACAACATAAATTGAAAATATGAATAAATTCCAATCACTCGATTCACTCAATCAGTCATTTGGCTCTCAGAATATCAAATTCCGAAGAATGATGTCATTGGTATCAATTTCAATATTCTTTCAAAGTCCAATTTCATCCAGTGGCCAACAGACAAACGAGTCACAACAATCCAATATACGTCAGATACCTACTCTCAAGTGTATTCGGCTTCACATGGCGCAAGCAAAGTATAGATATCATTCATTTCATTTCAAATCTACAGATTTTATTGTCCATCCACTTCGGATGGGGGTGCAAGAAGACGACACACACACAGAAAGAACCGGTTCTCCGAAGTGATACTCGGAAATGTATGCATTTGCTTTTCAATAGAACTCGCAAGTGTAAAAGGAAAAAATAAGACACCGACCGCCGACCCCCATAGTTCAAGAAAACCATGAAGGCCACTTAGAGTGTAGTTTTGCACACTCTACGGGGACGGACTGTGCAACTGCCAAGCGCCTCAACAAGGGTTCCATTCATTACCACGATGCTCTTACGTCCTACTCCAGCAAATTCATAATAAAACGAATGCAAGAAAAAAAAAGCATTTCGCAAAAAAAAACGTTTTATGTGAATTTCAAGAGCACTCCTATCAGCCCTCTAAAAACGGTGTTTTTTTCGTGTATCGAAAGTCTGCCGCGCATACCGCTCAAGAAATAAATACAGATCCTGCCCTTGTTGAGAAGACGAAATAGAAGACCACCAGCATCCTGATTGCGATAGATGTGACACCCATATCCCATATACAACACTTAGCATAGTGGGTAATTAAATTGTTTTATTCCTTCGAGCTTAGCCACCATAAGCTAATTACTGCATGGTGGATAATTTAGTGAAGACATTGCCACTAATGTTGCGCCTCCGATTGGGAGTCGTGCGATATCGTTGACACTTCTTCACAAAGGCAGCCATACAGAGATCAACCATGGAGCACTGAGGAATGATACGTTTAAATTTAGAAAATGTAGAGAAACGTCAAGTCAAGTGGTGTTGCATTGTAGCGGCATGAATGTCTGTCTAAAAATACTCGCAAGTCAGAAAATATATGACAGGCGCTCTGAGAAATCCAATTACTCCTACACTGTGAGAAAATAATGTGAGAAAGTACGCTACGCATCTCTACATAGAGACTCTCCTTCGCTAAACTTTAAAAAAACCCGATTTTGAAGCATCTACTTTGGTTAAGATCAGTCTGAAAAGCATGTTAAGCTGGGTATAAAAGAGAAGGCTCTCTGATCAATAGTAATTTAAGAAGATAAATAAATAAATATTATGAAATATAATGTAATATTTAAGATCTTATTTTGAAGAATGAAAATAATACGGATTATAACTTAAATTTTAAACAAATAAAAAAAATTTAAGAACTTAGTGTACCTAGCCAACAGGAATTGAGAGTAAATTTTTGGCAAAAGGCTGGGAGCTACCTAAAACACAAAAGGAGGAGTAACAATAAGGGAAACTCAATGCATTAGCAACCTGTCGGACACAATATGGGGGTGTCTTAACGTCTGTGGCTTAACGTCTGTGCAAGTGCACCAGAGTTTTTTCTTGTAACCCACGAGATTTAATTAGGTTAGAAATTATTTTCATTAAAAAAAAACCCTTCCTTACATAGGTTGTGATAAGAACTACAATTAAATAACCTATCACAAAAGATATAACAACCAAATTCAATTCAATTGAATATTTTAAAACTCATTGTGTTCCTACAATTATGTGAGAAAAGGCTAAATGACTCAGCCTATCAACTAAATCATCGGCGTTCTCAACACACTCATCTATTAAACTGTCAGTCCAGTCAGCTGACAGAAAACTGACATTCGATATCGAGGATGTCCCCTTCAAAAGTACCAACGAAAAATTAACAAAAGAGAAATTTCGAGAGGTTGATTCTTTTTGTATAAAAAGGCTCTCACCGTTCAAGATGTTTTTGACCCTTTAAATTGTGCACATTCAGATTTAAGTAAAAATTTAATGAATTGATATAAGGCATTGCATACTTAGTGGGATATAAACTAATTGTGATTTGAACCAATATAAGTTTTATTGGACATACTAAGTGTTTCTCGTTTTATTTCAGAAAGCAAAATTGTGTTTTATTTAAAAATGTTGCAATATTGTCCAAGTCTAACTGCAAGTCTCGTTATCTTACGGCTTTATTTCTCAGATTGCCCGTCTCAAATTATCCATTTGGAATGAGTTCCCACATTTTCATTGGATGGCACAATAATAGAGCGTCTAAATTAAAAAATATGCAGCTTTAAAGCCAACGACAAGTTTGACTTTAAGTTCTTAGTCTAGTTTAAATCTGGTTTACATTCGATCTTTCGGGCGGAAATTCACAAGATTGGAGCAGATTGGAGTGTCACGGTATGGTTGCCTGTACATATATGTTGCTTGTTCTCACATTATGCAGCGTATTGAGCAGTGGTATACAACGCGAAAGATCTGGAGTGCTGATAGAGTCGTCTTAAGCGGTCCGTTCAAAAATATAAACCCGACCTTTTTTGTCTGCACCTGTCATAACTTTTCAACCGTCAGTCGTAAAAAGATGAAATTTGATGAAAAAAAGACAAAAACTAGTTTGGCAATGATCATGAAAAAAGCTTTGCAGCCAGAGAGAAGAATATTGAAAGATACACGTAACAATTTTCGAATCTTTATAAAAAAAATCGAATTCTAACAAAATATTAATATTTTTTTAGAAATGAGTAATGAAGGATATGAGCTTAAGCCTTAAGGTAAAAAATATTTAACCACTATGCAAAAAGCGAATATTGGGCACACATCCAAGGAAGCCAGAATTGCTTAAGCTAAGGCTTAAATCAAGTTTTGATTGAACAGTCTGAAAATTGTAGTATCGCCGTATTTTCGAAAAAACATTGCGAAAAATCGTAAAAAAATAGATGTTCCCATGTCTATTTAAATTTTGCCTTATCTGATGCTATAAATCGAATAATTTGAAAAAAAAATCACAGAATTATTTAAAATTTTCGGAAAGACTAAAGGAACTGCCAAGAAAACAGTCTCAGGAGAGTCCAGAATGCTCCTGGATGCTTTCGGACTACCATACCAGACGAAAAGGCCATGAGACACAAAAGCTTAAAAAACGTTTCAAAAATTATTTTTCAAAATATTCTGGTAATACCGATTGCTGATGAATTTTTTTTTTTTTTTTTTATAATGTACTCGCGAACAAGGGATTGGCTACCCTTTTAATGTTTAGCATCTCACGAGCGGAAAGGATTAGAAGAAGGGGAAAGGGATGAGAGGTACCGGTGCACTCTTGTTTTGAAAAGTTGTGGGTTGTATTGCGTAGGAAAGAGTTGTCGTGGTAGGACATTCCACATTCGCGTTGTACGGCTTATGAAAGAACCTCTAAACTTTACAGTACGCCCGAAAGTCGGCTCAAGGGTGAACTGATGAGCATTCGATCGTTGGCGAGTATTACGGTTGAATAATTTGAGGGGTGGAATGCAGATGGCTATTTCGTTGGAACACTGTTTGTAAAAAAAACGGTAAAACAGTGACAAGCAAGATACATTGCGTCGATGTTCGAGTGAGTCGATAGACTTTGCAATATTTCTGTCACCTATGAGTTTTATCGCGCGTTTCTGGATCCTATCGAACAGGTGCAGTGTTGTTTTAGGAGCACCAGCCCAGACATGGGAGTTATATTCCATTTTAGGGCGGATATAGGCCTTATATAAAATAGCCAAATCAGAAGGGGTGAAATATTTCTTGCATCTTTTAAGGAAACCTAGGCATTTCGCAGCGTTCTTGGCGACGTCGAATATGTGGTCATTCCAACTAAGGTTGTTATTGACACACATACCGAGAATGGAAAGCGTTTCGGTTTCGTCGATGCAAGTGCCATTCATGGACAACGGCTGGGTGTTTCGGTTTTGCTTCAATGACAGAAGACAGCATTGAGTTTTAGAAGCATTAAACTCTACTCTATTTTGAGATCCCCATGATACAATGCTGTTAAGGTCAGAGTTTAATGAGTTTGACATACGCTGCCGTTCCAGTTCAACGTCCGAAGAGCAGGGACGAGGAGCTGAGAACGAATATGAAAAACTGAGGTTGCTGTCATCGGCAAAGGAATGAATTGGATTAGTAGTAGCAGACAAAAGATCATTTATGAAGATTAAAAAGAGAGTCGGAGACAAACAAAAAAACAGAGCCGACTTGAACCCATCCAAAACAACTTGAATTGAACGGTCCGAAAGGTAATTACTAATCCATTGAATAAGAGATTCGTCGATTCCCAATGCACGCATTTTCGACAAAAGAGCTTGATGCCAAACTCTGTCAAATGCTTTTGAAATATCAAGCGCAACAATCTTGCTTTCACCATGAATATGCAAGGAATGGTTCCACTTTTCAGTGAGATATGCCATCAAATCACCAGTGGACCTTTTGCTACGAAAACCGTATTGGCGGTCGTTAAGGAGTTTTCGTGATTCAAGATATTTCATAAGCTGATAATTAATCAGCGTTTCCATGACCTTAGAAAGAAGGGAAGTTAGTGCAATTGGAGGATAGTTAGAGGGAGAAGAAGAATCGCCTTTTTTAGGGACGGGCTGGACAAATGCTGTTTTCCATCTACTCGGAAAGAGACCTGAGGAGTAGGACCGATGGAAAAGCTTACACAATGGTTTTGCCAGCGTGGAAGAACACCTCTTCAGAACTATGGGGGATATTCCATCTGGACCAGCGGATTTGTGAATGTTGAGATCTCGAAGTACTCTCATGACTATACGAGTGCGAAAATGAATTTGTCCCATTGTATATTCGACGCGCTCAAGTACAGGCGGGGACATCGCAGAATCTGGGAGCATGGAGCTAGCAGCGAAATGCGCTGCAAGTAGATTTGCTTTGGCCATAGAGGTGACAGCTGGAATGTCATTGTAAGCGAGTGTTGGGATGGAAGATGAGGCACAGTTTTTAACATTTTTTACGAAAGACCAAAAGTTTTTACTACCCTTGGGACAATGTAGTATTTTCTGCCTCAGCTTTTGGTCGTATTGGAACTTAACACGGCGAATATGAGCATTACAATCATTTCTGGCTTGCTTAAACTTTTTTCGGTTTACCTGAGATGGGTTGGCCTTGTAGGACCGAAAACATAACTCCTTCAACCTAATCGCCTCTTTACAGCTCAAGTCATACCACGAGTTCACCTAAGGTTTGATACTCTTTATCCTGTGAGGGATGAAAGATGTTATACCAAGGAGAATGGTGTTGGTTATCATATCAGCAGCAGCATCTACGTTGTTATCGAGAAAGCACAAGGACCAGTTAAAACGACCGAAGAAGTTATTAAGGCCGTCCCAGTTTGCTTTCTCATACCGCCAGACTGTTCGTTTAGGAGTTATTTCCTTATTGGGTTGGCCACCCAATAAGAATTTGGCTGATATGACGCAGTGGTCTGACGAACCTAGAGGAGATAGTACATTTACGGTGTACTTATCGGGATAGGAAGTTAGAAACAAGTCCACTCTGGACTTGGCGGAATTGATTGTTAATGGTAGTTGGCGGAATGATTGTTAATGGTACCCGTGTCAGGTACCCGTGTAGGCTCGTTTACAAGTTGCGTCAGATTATTTAACGCAGCAAAGATCTCAACATACCTTCCTTCGGGTGTTGACTGACCAGAATGTCGAAGCCACTTAGAATTGCTGATGAAATTTGGTTTCTCTAAAATACGTCTGCAGAAAATTCTATTCTAATAGTTTAACAATAAAAAAAAGCAAATTAAAAACAAATAAGTAAGTGCAAGAGTCCATCCGTAACAAACTTCTAAATACCCAACCCTATTTACTCTATAAAACAAAATTTAAATTTTTTTGTCCTGAATTCATTATATTGAATTTCAATTATTTTGATTGATTACGCTCCAAAATATGAGCATGGGCTGAGAACTAAAATCTAATTCTTCTTGTTTTATAAGAATCATGAGCAAATGCGTTAAAGAAAAAGTAGTGTTTCAAAAACAGTAAATGTAAATTTGTCGTTGTCTGACATCCAAGTCAATTGTGAGTGTGGTTGTAAACGGATCTTATCAATTTTCGTACTCTGTCTGTACAAAATGAGAACCAAGCTATACTTACCAATTTCAATGTTAAAGCTTGATTTTAAAGACCTTTAAACTGCATACATATGGACGGACAGACGGACGTGGTTTAATTAATTCACCAGTCGGTCTCGATCATATATCTAAAAGATCTTAGGAGTCTACGGTGGATATTTCACTTTTATATTTTCGGGTATAAAAAGTTGGTCGGTTGTACCTCTGCCAGGCTCAAAGGAGCACCAGTCTTTCCGTAACAAAGGGGCATATGCATAAACTGTAGTTGATAATTTTACTAGCAAAATTTCAAGTACTTACTTGTTTTCGTATGCATAAAATCGAAGTTATTGCTGAGAAAAAAAGTATTTACTACAATAAATAGTATTTACTAGCTCCCGATGAATTTAGCTAACAAATACTTACAATGATATGCATAAAAACCTAGTAAATACTTTTTGTATCTAGTAATTACTGGGAATTGTTCAAGTTGCTACAGAGCTCTTAAAACTTCCCTGTCGAGTGTCAAATCTGAACTTTCAAGCATTAACTTGCATCTTAACACTGAAATAACCAACATAAACTGTGTACTAGAAGCCAATGAAAACAAAAATGAAGCATACGACGCTGTTATCAACGGAACCCCTTAGTGATAACGAGGGCTCGCTCGGTGCCCCGGGCAATGAAACGCTGCGTTTGGTGTTCACGGTGCTCAAGAGAAAAAAGTAGGGCCTCCGGATTTGCCATATAAATGCGCAAAGCCTTCTGCCAAAAATTTACGAATTTAGGTACCTGTTCAAAGGCTCTAAAGTTGATGCCATTTGTGTCTTCGAAACTTGGTTCCCCTTTGAGAACGAAATAACCCCGGATCGAAACTGCAACAGCCTGTATAAGCTTAACGGCTATCAGCTTTTTCCTGCAAACAGAAGTTATTCCACTCGTGGTGGCATTGCGGTGTATGTTAGGAAAGGAATTACTTGTGCATTACGGCGCCGATCTCCACCGAATAGCCTCATGGAGTATATTTCTGTTGAGCTGATTAGTGGTGAAGAAAAGCTTCTACTCGGGGCAGTATACAGGCCAAATAAATCTATAAATATATTACCTTTGATTAATGTTTTGGAAGACATCGCTGTCAGCTCAACAAATATAGTAGTAAACGCATGAGGACGTTTACCCTCTCCCCGGTTAACATTTCTTTTCCTACACACTTCGGTCCTACATTTAGCATACTCTCAGATGTTTTTTTTATCGTTTTTTGCCCCGGCTTTCTCTAAGCATGACCTCATATATCTTATTTACAACTTCAATGTACCTGCTACAGCTTCCACATATCATCGTGATTTCAAGAATATCAATATATCTTGTCTTGAAAATAATGCTCGCGAAATAGATTGGAGCCAAATGTTTGGTATGTCTTCGCCGAGTTCACAAGTAGAATTTTTGCAATCACAGATTGATTTCCTTTTCAATAGGTTTGTACGACTGTAACCAATAATTTGAGACCATGGTTTACACATGATATCCGCTCTTTGATAGCTCAGCGAAACGACACATACAACGTCTGGAAAAGATACCGCCTTGAGGAACATCACAGAGTTTTTCGCGATCTCCGCAATTAAGTTGTCAGTAAGATTAGATCGGAAGAGGCAAAAATATATAGTAAACGACTAGATCATTTCTTAAACATTCGTCGCTTATGGCATAATTTACGTGACATTGGAGTTGGCAAAGTTAAACCTGCTCTCGTTCAAGATGTAGATGCAAATCAACTTAATAAGAAATTCCCCTCGTCCACTTCATAAGCTGCTGTGCACATTTGGGCAACTACTGGTGATGAGCTTGATAGCTCAGGTGAGCAAACATTTGAGTTTGTATACCTGACTTTCTGTCTCTGCTCAAGGGCGTGCGGCAGGGCTCTATTATGGGTTCGTTATTGTTCTCCGTTTATATAAACGATCTCCTGACTGTCATTATCACTCGCGTGGCCACAAGTACCACGTCTTCTTCTCAATAACAGACCTAAAAGTTTCGTCGACTCAGCAAATAATCTTGGTGTCATTTTCAATAGGACATATGAGCACTTTAACGCCTGTTGGTCAATGGGTAGGTGCTTACCTGCTTTCACAGACCACCTTAATTACACGAGTGGGTGTTAGCCAGTTAAGACCTTCTTCACCTATTGCCCTAAGTATATCTGGCTGGGTTTTATCAACTCCAGCAGACTTTCCAACTTTTACGCAGCGTATTCATTGGGTGGAGGCATAAAGGTTTAAGAAATAAGATCTTGATTTATAGGACTCAAGAAAGAGGTAAGCCGCGTCCTTCTTGTTGTTCGTCGTTAAAAAAAAAAACTTGTTAGAGGGTTGGTTTAAGCATTTACCGACTTATTTTTTCGCGTATTTGTAATCTTTGAAAAAACAATTTCTGTATGCTGAAAGTGTATCTATTGTGTTTGTCTATTCCAATAGTTAAAATTTTAGTTTTTTTAGTGGATTGAATATATTGGGTGTGAGCACTAATATAGGTACTCACTACTCACTTGCTTGACCTAAAAAGACTTAGTGCCATCTCTTCTTTGATATCGCTCTTAAGAGCAACATTTTTTATGATTTAAATTTTTTAGTGATAAGTTTATTAGCAAGTCTTTAGTGTTTGTAGTGTACCATACGACTAGTGTAAAACAGACTTGAGCTCTTACCCACATAATGGGACATTTTTTTTTATAAATATGTTAATTTGCTTAAAACTATAAATTTCCATCACATATCTTAAAAACATTAAAATTAACCATTTCAAAATAGATCCATCGGTACTATTTTCTCCACCCTTGTCGTATGCGTTTTTATGTTAAAAGGGAATATAACTTTCCAATAGATTTTTTGTATCCTTTTCAAAACCCTATTCAAACTTCCAAGAACGCTCTAAGTTCAAGTATTTTTCAGTGTAAGGGTGCACGAATTTACACTCATGTTTATTACTTCGCACCATTCTGTAATGACAAGAGGAAATGCAAGGCGCACTTTGCCAGCGCGAAACAAGAGTCTAAGAAAAATACATTACAAGACGGAACACCAAAACTTACACGATTTCTGTATGGATCGCAACAGGAAACAGAAAATAAATAGCAATGCCTTTTGTAGACTCGTCAAAAATGACGATGCATTGTATCTGTATGTTTTCTCTCTCACATCCATTCGAAATGGGATTTAAATCCTTATTTTTGAAAAATATCAATTTTTTCTCAATTTGGTGAAAGGGTGCTGCTGCTGCTGCTGCAATGACATATTGACATATTGTCGGAATGTATCTATTGGGATATGTTTTGTTTTTTCTGTTTGTTTGTTCTTTTTCTATAAAGACACTTTCCAGATGTCTTCGCACCGTCCTTGATGTCTATATTTTCGGAGCACCATGGCAATGACAGCGGCCCCTAAAGCGAGGTGATGTGAAAAAAGAAGATTTCTGCTGCAAGAGGGTGAAATTAACTTAAAGTGATTTGTTAGGCGTTAAATCTTGATGTGTGATACTATGTCGTCCGCTCTAATTTCGATCTGTGCTAATCCACTGGGGTAAATCCTTAAATAAATCCACATTGGAATTTCAAATGGAATTTTTGAAATGTCACCTTTCGTGGATCCAGCAGGGAATACGACTGCGTAGACAAAGGGAGAGGGTAATTTATTACAAAAGGGCATTGCCATAATGGTGAAGATGTTCTAATTAATTTTTAATTTAGGACGTCATGGCGGCGCGATTATTAAGTGGACGAGCTCGTACCATCAGAATGTCCCCACACTGAAATTAGAATATTTATGTAATTAAGGTATTTGGAGGTTTTGAATAATTTCTCGAACAGGTCGATTTGATGGGGAAGAGGCAAACATCGTTAGAAGTGGAATTCGGCTTCTTATGGATGAATCGTAAAGTTGAGAATTTTCGAATAAATTTCTAGTTTGACCTGAGAAGTGAGAAGGAACTGCGCGGGGTGCAAAGAAAATCGTCAGTTATTTCTGCTTGTAATCTAATAATTAAGGTTTAGAAGGCTTCGATTTGAGGCATCGAAAGGTTGGTTTTACACAAGAATAAATCAGATGTACCTTTATGTCTACATACCTTCCACTGCTTCCTTTCTTCAGTGAAGCAGTTTCCCTGGCCTAGTTTTGCAAACATTTTGTTTACTTATTGCTAAACACTCTCATAAAATGATGCGGATAAAAGTAATCAGAAGACAGTTTTAAGTTTGATGTATCTGACGTTTGTTATACAGTGAAAAATCGGTGAACCACGCGACAACCTCAATCGACAAGAAAGCTCGACCTCAACTAACAAGAAAAAAAAATAGTGTCAAATATGAATTTATACGCCGAGCGGTCCATCAGCTTTTGTTAAAGACTAAGCTCATACATATTGCGCATTTTGTGTAAAATTCTATACATATAATTACCTATTGAATTTTTTTCTGGGTATATTTTACAGTCATACTTCTTTCATAGTGTTGTCTATATTTTATTGGGTGATTCTTTAGTCTCGTTAAACTAAAAAAAATTAAGGCTGGCGAAAAACTTTTCCTTTAATTTTTTTTAAGAAAAATTGTTATATGTTTATTGTTTTTAGCGGTCCGTCCAAAAATGGAAAAGGACCTCTTTTTGTATCGCTCCGTTGTCCGTCCTTTTGAACGGTAAGTCGCAGAAAAATGAAATTTGGAACACTTATAAAGTCCGTGAAAAAAATGAGAACGCATACAAGGTTAATTTTTCTGTGTATACACATGAAGGTTTAATTACAATTTGAATATTGATTGAAAAAAAGATGAAAAGAGCCAGAAAGAAGAAAATTAAAACATGCACTTAAAATTGGATTTCATAATAAAATCTAACTTTTGCGAAATATTGAAAAGTTTTTGAGAAGTACGATATGGAAAATAGATACCCATTTTCAACGTGTTTAAACATAACTTTTTCATCACTTTATTTCAAAAGCCGATATTGGGTTTACATATATGAAGCAGCCTAAAGGAAAGGTTAAGCAAAGGCTAAAATCAAGTTTTAGTTAAACGGTTTAAGAACTGTAGTTTTGGCCTATTTTCGAAAAAAAAAATCGTCAAAAAATTTTGTCCCCACTACTATCTCCGATACAGAATCGGCCGAATGATTTAAAAAAAAATCACCCACATTAAGAATTAATTGCAATTTTCGGGAAAACTAAAGAAATTTTCGAATATTTAGCAGATTCTGAGATTTAGCTCGAAAACTTTAAAATCATTTCAAAAATTATTTTTTAAAATATTCTGGAATCTTAACGGTGGTACAGATTGCAATAAAATTCGGTTTGTACAAAAAAAGTATGAAGGGAATTCTAAAACTTTTAACATCTCTTAAAAATGGCGTTTCTAACAAAATTTTTCACCAAAAAAAAATAAAAAAAAAATTATTTTTCACCCTGCGTTTCAATAAAAATTTGAGTACCTAAGATTCGGCTTAAATAAATACAGTCAACTTGTAAAAGCAACAGTACACCTAGAGTAAAATTAATGAAAAATAAATATTTTTTATAAGAATTTTAAACCTGAATACCGGCCAAACAGTGAAAATCTCCCCATTATTAAGTACACTACAATGGGAGCATTTAATAAGTCGTATACACAAATCTTATGCATATAATATGCTTAAAATATAATATTCTTAAAAAACCGAAGCTCCGTATATGACTTCATACTCGACGGTCTTTTTTTCTAATCAATTGTGGTGGCAAGCGTTCATATAGTTGAGATGGCGTCAATTTTGTTGATGTAAAATAAGTGGCTCAAAAGTTACGATATACCTAGTACATATTTGCGAGCAGCATCATTTTCATTATTCAACTAAAGTGTTTTCAAGCATATCGCTAGGCCATTTACTATTCTTAAACTGTTATAACTTTCTGTTTACTTCAAAAAAGATGAGCTGCGTCCGTTATTCATTAAAAAGTTTGCCTTTTACCATTTCAAAAAAGGGAGAAGAAATGTTTTCTTGTCCGTTTTTACAATTTTTAACATTTAAAATGCATAAAAAATTTAACAATCACCTGCGCTATTATTTGCCTGATTCTTAAAAGCTGCTTTTTATTCGATTGTTTGAATTGGCTTTAGAACTTGAGGTTAAAAACTTCAATTTTGAAATATTAATAATACAGCTAGCTTGCCTTTTGAATATTACATACATCAGTCAAATTTTATCAATATCGTTTTAACCGTTGAGGGACTGGCAATCTTTGAAAAATCGTTTTTGAAAATGTCTTAAGGTTTTTGAGTCAAAACTCTCAAAAGTTTTTGAATATTCACAGGTTGCTATAGTTTTGCATAAAATTTCAGGGGATAAACTATGCCCGCTATTTTATTTAAAATTATGCTTTATACAGTTTGGGAGATACAGTGTTTTTTTGACATTTTCGATAATTTTTTAAATTTCAAATCCATAAAACATTTTTTTTTGAATTTTCCCTTGTTCCTAAAGACCTTTTTTTCAATAGAACAGCCTTCTACGGTAACATTGGATATGTGGCCAACGGTTTTTGCGTAAATAGTAAAACAAGCTTCTTTTTATTTCGTTTTTATACCCGACTCGGGGTATATTAATTTTAATGAATAGTTTGTAACAGTGAAGATAGGAGATAGGGAAGGAGAAGAAGGGAGATAGAGATATGATCGAGACCGACAGGTGAATCGGTTTAGCTTGTCCGTCCGTCTGTCCGTCTGTCCGTCTGTCCGTCTGTCAGTCTGTCCGTCTGTCCGTCTGTCAGTCTGTCCGTCTGTCCGTCTGTCAGTCTGTCCGTCTGTCCGTCTGTCCATCTGTCTGTCTGTCCGTCTGTACGTCTGTCCGTCTGTCCATCTAACCGTCTGCCCGTCTGTCTGTCTGTCCGTCTGTCCGTCTGTCCGTCTGTCCGTCTGTCCGTCTGTCCGTCTGTCCGTCTGTCCGTCTGTCCGACTGTCCGTCTGTCCGTCTGTCCGTCTGTCCGTCTGTCCGTCTGTCCGTCTGTCCGTCTGTCCGTCTGTCCGTCTGTCCGTCTGTCCGTCTGTCCGTCTGTCCGTCTGTCCGTCTGTCCGTCTGTCCGTCTGTCCGTCTGTCCGTCTGTCCGTCTGTCCGTCTGTCCGTCTGTCCGTCTGTCCGTCTGTCCGTCTGTCCGTCTGTCCGTCTGTCCGTCTGTCCGTCTGTCCGTCTGTCCGTCTGTCCGTCTGTCCGTCTGTCCGTCTGTCCGTCTGTCCGTCTGTCCGTCTGTCCGTCTGTCCGTCTGTCCGTCTGTCCGTCTGTCCATCTGTCCGTCTGTCCGTCTGTCCGTCTGCGCGTCTGTCTGGATGTCCGTCTGTCCATCTGTCCATCTGTCCATATGTGCGAAGTCTTTAGGTCTTTAAAATTTAGTTAGGATGCTCAAACTTGGAGTGTATCTTGGTTCCTTTTGTACAGGCAAAGTGTGAAAATTGGCTACATCTGCCAATGGTCACACCCACTACTGGCTTCAATGTAAGACAACCCCTATTTCAAACTTTTCTTTCAAAATGCCTTTTGGTCAAATAAGATAAGGCGAAGGAACTCAAATTTTAGTATAGAGCAATTATGGCCCAAAACCTCTAAGAGCACAAAAATCGACCATGCTAAGTTTTAATATGTTAGATCTTGAAAAGCCCTATTTCTCAGAAAGTTCGCTCCAAATTGGAAAAAAAATTATAACAAATATTAAAGATATTCCTATTTTCTAAGATTGGTTGATACAAAGTTTTGAGGTCCGCACACTTTTAGGGGGCGTTTTTAGGAAAAAACTGTTTTTTCCGAAATTAATTTCGATTTTAACGCATTTTGTCATGATTCTAACGAAATTACAATTGATTGATTTTAATTTTTAGCCCTGACCACTTTTGGCGGCGTGGCCTGTACAAATAATACATGAATTCGGGACAAAAAATTTTAAGATTTGGTGTTACCGTAAAGACGAACTCTTGCACTTACTCACTTGTTCAAATAGGCTTCGAAAGCCTAAGGTTAAAAACGGCAATTCAAATTTATTTTAAAGCAGGTTGCTTTCTTATTGTTGCGTTTTATACTTTAACCAAATCTAAACCGGATTCCTTATACCGTTAAAAAATCTACTTAAAGATTTTAAAAAACAGTTTATGTTTTTGAGTTAGGTCTCATAAAGTTTTGAAGCATAAAAATTAGCTTTAATTTTTCTGAAAATATTGAATAATTTCTGATTAGTATGATTTTTTTCATATGATTTCTTTTAATAAGATCGTAGATAAGGAGGGAGGACACAGGTCTCTCTTGGACTTTCGCGAATTTTTTTTTTTAAATGCGTCAAAAACGCGGCAGTATTTAAATTTTTTTCTAAAAATATCACTTTGAAACTTCTTATAAGGTCTAGTAGTTACAGTGGCTAAGAAAATTTATTCAAACCAATTAGGCAAGTCGTATTCCAGAGTCACATACAAGCATGCTCGTATTTCGTTTGTATGAAACCGAAAGTCCCTGCGAACATATACTCGTACGCTAATGTCATAGCATATCGTGTGCAACTTCCGGTTCACATCAGCAATCATGAAATTCATAGTTTTTTCAACGGATTCAGGTGTCTTTCCTTCAATTGCCATTTAAATTTTATTATTCATTTGAACCTTATCAGTGACATGAAAATCTGACAATCTTAACAATTAAGTTCAACAAAGTCCTAACGGGAATGTTTTGGGGTAGTTCTTATATGCCCCATCCTTTATGGTTTTCGGGGCTCTAAAACTGAATCTGAGAAGACTTTCTCAACAAAAATATTCGTGGCGCAACATCGAAGGAATAAATGCGAAAAAGGGTTAAAATATGAATTTCCTTGCGATTTTTTGCATAAAACTCAAGATCTGTCAAGTGACAACTTTTTGTGTGAATGATAGGTACAACTTACTGCGTTTGAGTGTCAAAACAAAATTGACCTGGTTTCTCAAATTAACTCCAATTTAGTGCACAAGGCTGTCAATTTATTTTTTTAATTTAATTGTCTTTTATCATAAGAAATTCAAACAAATTTCCAAATGAAACTTGAAAAATCATTACATTTTGTTGAAGTATTGCAAATTTACACATTTATGAAACGTTGTCATGAAACGTTGTTGCGTCTATTCAGTCCGAAAGCGAAATCAGTCCAATTAAATCAACAAATTAATAGAAAACTTCTGCTGTTATTGACCGTAATGTAAAGTCTGGAACGCACAATTCACACGCCGTTTTTCACTGCGCTACAGTGCTTACCCAACGCATCCATTTATCTCATCAGACTACAGTAATTCCTTTCCTTATTATCCTTTTAAGGATATCTGCAATCTCATCGCACTCTCCACTAATCTGGTAAAAAGCAAAAGTCGCTCAGCAAACCATTTATCACATCGATGCCAAAAACAAATTTTGCAAAGTGCCCCCCGTAGACTTTGGGTCGCGCTAATTAAAATTTTCACAAAACAGAATCTCACCAGAAGCATTCTCACTACCGTTATAATAAATTATCACTCCCAGCTATGCTGCTTCAATTGGGTGAATTGAATTTTTCCATTTCGCAACACTACTATCCCTATTCAATGTGGTATGGCGCAGCATCTCTAACCCCATCCCAGCCGAAGGCCAACCGACAACCGAAACCGACCGACCCCACTGTGTTGTGTGCGACGCAAAGTGCGCGTGAACACGCTGAGTGTCGCACTCATAAATTCAGCTCTAATTTTTTTCAAATTAGTTACGGATTATAAATCAGCACAAAAACAGACGTACTCTGCACATCCCAATATGCGAATGCGAGTGGAAGCGTTCACATCGGGACGAGGACACCCTTGACACCACACCGACTGCTGCGAGGAAGGAGTGTCATGATTTTTCAGATGTACACAATAATAGTACGTCTCGCATAGATTAGAGGGCCGCTCAAGGGTCAGTGGAGGTGTAAGCTTTTAACTAAATTAGTTCAAATTTTCGTCCACGTTTTATTGATGCCACAGTGGCTTTCATCCTCGGTTGGTTTCTGGCTGGGGTGTCGTTGGAATGAAGCCACATTGCTTGACGACGACAACACGTATCCAATAAAGTTTCTCACGCGGCAAGTTCTCCCGTCCCGTATCGAACGCTAAACACACAAGTATAACAATAAACCAGTGTGGGAGCAGAGTGCAAACTTTCGCTTTAGTTTGCGTTAAGGACTCCTTCCTTTTGCGTTGCTTTTCCGAATTTCAGGATCATCAACTTTTATGGGTTTTTTAAGAAGTGCTTTTATTAGCGCTAATTTTAATTGTGCATTTGTTTGTACCCGTCGCCACATCAATTGGGGGCCGAGCGAATTGGGGGAGGGTTCCGATCCCTCTCCTTGTCGAAGGTTGTATTGGATATATTGCGGTGGCGCCCAGGGGTTGCTCTTTCAATTATGCCCTGTTCTTTGAGACCACGAAATATGTTTGTTTTTTGCTTTCTTCGTTACGCTGAATTTATGAGACTTTAATGCTTTCGCCATGAAATTCACCCCAGTGAGGCAAAATGGATTTTAATTAGCGCGCAGCGGTGGTGATTCGACGGGGCATTCTCGAATGTAATTATTCGAAGTACGGATGATTTTACTTTTCTGAAACATCGTCGATTGTATAGGTGGCTTTGTGTGCTTTTTGATTTGGAAAGGTTTTAATGACGGCGCGCACAGCACCAGCTGTTGGATGTGTGCTGCCTGCTGAGAGATGGGGTTCATTAACAACCAGCATTAATTCAATAGATGGCGCGGTATTTGTCGAAAGGCGATTGTTTTGAACGAGCGCACAGCTGGTGACGAGATGATAGTTTTGCTAACAAAAAATATTATAATTGCTTAATTAGTATTAATTTTTAAGCGAATGTATATAAGCTTTTTTGATGACTTTTTCGACAGCTCTTCATTTTTTGTACTGTGCATTTAGAAGCCTTTAATAAGAGATGAGCCTGTTAAGGGATAGATTTATTGATATTACTTTGTAAAAATAAGGTAGGCGAGCCTACCCGGAGCGGTTAAAAAAAAAGCTATCCAAATTCGTCATCGGATGGTTCTCAGTTTATCGATATTCAGTCTGTATGTAAGTCTAGTAAGCCTAAACTAGACTTGGTTCAGCAGTTTAGCAATAAATAACAAAAATGCCTCCATGATGTAAATTTATTGGACTAAGGTTCATTTTACCACTTAGGTTATATATAGCTATATAGGTTTTAATACAGCAATAAAATGAATGTGGAGCTAATTCAGTGAATAAAGCTTCAGAAATGATCGACTCTCGAAGTCACTGACACTCCCAACAACTGTTCTTTGACAGTTCTTTGACTTATAAAGGGTGATTTTTTAGTTGGTTTGGTTTTGGCAACACTGGTTTTGACAGCTGACGTGTGTTTAGTACCTTGTGTCACTGTCAAACAGCTTCAGTTTGGTTTGCAATTTAACCATGGATCGTCTTACAAATGAACAACGCTTGCAAATTATTGAATTTTACAATCAAAATTCGTGCTCGGCTCGAAATGTTCATCGCGCGCTGCTTCCATTTTATGGTCGGCATTCTCGACCTTCTGAGCAGTCTATTCGGAAGATTGTGACCAAATTTGATTATGACCGCCTAGATCGTGCGATTTGACACCATTAGATTATTTTTTGTGGGGGTATGTCAAGGCTAATGTCTATAGGGACAAGCCCGATTCGATTGACGCACTGGAAGCCAACATCCATGCATTCATTCGTGAAGTACCGGCCGATATGTGTGAAAGAGTATGCCAAAATTGGACTCAGCGGATGGGCTACCTGAGACGCAGCCGCGGTCAACATTTGCATGAAATTATCTTTAAACATTAAATTGCAAGGTTCAAACTATCGATTCAAATAAATATTTCATTATTTTTTTGAATTTTTGGTGTTTTTTTTTTTTAAAAAGTTCTCAACCTCTTAAAAAATCACCCGTTAGAAACTGAACTATCTACAAGTATGATCTCTAACATCATACTTGAGATAATTGTGCAGAACTCCTGCGCCAACACCAGAGGCGGATGAAAACGCTTAAAGCTGCATTTCTTGAACCGTGCAGCGACACAGACCTAGCGAGAAGAGTCAAAATCATGCTCTTCACTTTCGAAAGGGGACCTCAGCCAAGTTGCAAGTACTAAGCTGGAGACGGCTAGCTGGAGACAGAGTAAGCTGGTGATGCCCGTTGGCTGAGGCCCATAGCTCTACCTCGGGACTGTAGCGTCACCTTAAGTAAGTAACAATTGTCATTTCTCGCGCGTAGACCGGTTTGGCATATTACTAACGTCTTCTTTAGAATGACCATAAGAATAAAAAAAAAACGGCCGGTTGCCCAATTACAGATCTGAAACGCGCTTCCACCACCTTCGCTAATAGGAAGAGCGGTTTAACCCTATAATTAGAGCAATTTTTTCTTTTGTCCGTTTTTGAAATTGAACACTATAGCTCCTGTTTGCGAGTCACTTTGTGCTTACCCGTGCCACTTTAGACACGTGTTAGCCATTTAACACCTTCTTTACCTATTGCCTTGAGCATTTCTGGCCGTATTTCATCAACTCCCGCAGGCTTGTTAATTTTAAGCAATTTGTTAGTGTTAAGTGACCTTATTCTCCACCATAATCTCGTGAGTAGTGAGATTGCCACCTTCAATGCCCTGTTGGGAGTTGTGCAACTCCGAAAAGTGCTCGCTCTATCTGCGTAAGACGTTCGTTTCGTTTTCATTTGAAAGAACTGTACCATACCATCCTTGGCTTTAACCTCTTGTAGGAAATTTAACTTATTTTCTCTAAGATGGCGAATAGTTTACCAAAACATCTTGTTTGCAGATCTGTAATCGTGCTACAACCTCTCGCCTAACTTTTTCCAGGACGGTTTTTTGGTTGTTCTGACTGTCTGATTACAAGTTATTCGCTTCCAACGAAAGCACCTACTATACTGCATAACTTGACGGTATAGTAGGTTCTTTCGTTGGAAGGCAGCCTGCCACACGCGATTACTACAGAAGCTTCAACTACTTGTTAAGGAAACTTAGTTATAGTCTAAAGGAAAATAGGAGGTTTTTTAGTGAGTAAGAATCTAACACTACTATGAGCACGCGCGGCCGGTCCCCGTAGTGCCTATGAAGGTTTTTTCTACCCACAAAAAAAAAAAAAAAACAAGTTATTCGCGCCTCATTCCAACGGCTTGACCTACGTTACCTACAAGTACCTACATAACGATTCCACACTAGGCGTTCTGATCGCTACTATTATAACTCCTGACTCGCCTTTTGCGAACTATGGCACCTCGACCTTAAGAGATCTTTGGTATTGTGAGCGTCAGGATAGTTATAGGCTAGGAGGTTATCCACTTCCGTGCGTGTTTAATTACGCTGCTGGCAGAGGAAATCTTAATGTCTTCCGTATACTATATTGTTCTCTGAAGAATAAGTTCCTTCTAAAACCGTTTGGGGCTGGACATTCACATAGGACATGTTCAGCACTTTCGTCTTCTTCAACAAAAACATCCACATTCTGGAGAGTCGACTATTTTGATTTAAAAAAAGTGATACCTTAATCGGTGGTGTCCTGTAAGGCATCCTTAAAGGTTTTCAAAATCATGCCTGCTTAGATTAAGTCAACTTTTGTCATTTTTGCTGAAGGGCTTTATGGTCCGTTTGGCCTGTCTTAGGCCTGGGTTATGCACTCAATATGAGATGCATCTAGCATGCTCCCAGCTTTTTATAATTTATTTGATTACTTACCTTATTGCCGTTTTGGGGATGGGGCAGAAAAGTTCAGGTCACTGGCAAGGGGTTTCCAAACCTTTTCTGGCTGGTTTGTCGGGTTTGTTTCTCATTGCCATCAATGCCTACGTGACCAGGAACCCACCACAGTTTGGTTTTGTTCCTTGAGCTTAGCTTCTGTAGGGTATTGAAGCAGTGCGTGACTGATTTGGAGTCAATGATGTGCTAGCTAAAGGCTTTTATAGCTGCTTGACTGTCCGTGTATACATGGATGTTTGCACCCTTGATACCAGAGATGTAGATTTGGTTGGCGCATACCCGAATAACGTGGAATTGTGCTTTTCTGCCTGAGACACACTGGGGCCTTTTCTCATGACGAATGTAGTTTTTAGGTTCGGCCTGTATACGACGGCTCCCACTCTCGACCCCATTTTAAAACCATCCGTATTCCACTTAAGGCTGCATTGGCTGTTTGGCGAATTAGTGCTAATACATGCTTCTCTTGTAGGAATCTCCGTAGAGAATCTTTTGTCGAAGTATAAAGTTTTTTGAATGCAGTCTGTGACCGCGCAGTTCATTTCGAGTTCCCGGAGTTCACAGAAAAGTAAAAGCATGTCTTGGTGGTCGCTAAGGCTTAAGTTTTTAACTTGTAGCTGACTTGCCACGCTACTTATTGCCATTTTATGTGTATAAATGTGCAGAGGTCTAAGCGTAATTATAGCTTCTATAGAAGCTGTCGGGCACGTCCGAATCGCTCCCGATATACCCAGGCACGAAAGACGCTGTACCTTAAAAACCAGGTGTTTAAACCATGCAGTTCTTGACTCGCCACCGCAAGCCACTTCACTCCACACACATTTCTTGCAGTGCATTTTAATGACTGCCAATAAAAAAATTTGCCATTCTCCCTTAACATTCTAAAGGCCAGTTAGAATTTGATCACACTTCTCCGAAACGAACAGTGCAAATCGTTTACTAAAGTCAGAATCAGCATCCTGTTATTTAACCATTGCCACCTAATGCAGATAACCAGACTTGGTTTTCGCTTGAGTGACAAAGGATACTGTCACTAAAATGCAATGTTTTCCTCTCAAAACTCGAACATCACCAGATATTCTTTGATTGTACAGTAAAGAAATCGTTCAGTTCGTTATGTCGATTGTGAATTTATGAATGTCTTTGTGCAGGGAACTTGCACAGCAAGCTCGACGAATTCTCCTTATCCTCCAATCACATGACTTTAAGTACTGTCCTCGTAACCTCATGAGCGTTGATGCTTCTGCCACTATATCCAGGGCATCGCACCAAGAAGGCAACATTCTGACTCTCGCATGCTCTGACCAAGCCACGCATGCGGACACCCCCATGCTTAGCTCCAAAGGGTACCTATTAATGTAATAAAATGAATATTGGCTCGAAATCAGCGGATAAATAGGATTTTGCTTAATGTGAGAGATATCGACAAAAACGTGTTTAGTATGAATGGCTACTATCTTTTATTCAGTTTTTTTTCTTTCGAATTTTTTTGATTTCGTCCCTATCGAAGTTCCTGAGTTCAAGGTTTATGAAATAATTTTCGAGACTATCCACATTCCAAGATTTTAGACGTCCCAAGCAGAGGAAGTGATCTTAGCAAAGCTTATTATAATTTTGTATGACCTGATCACCAACGCGATGTCCTGTTGTCTGTCATTCGATTCTTTCTCAGCCTAAGCTCAAATCCTCCATTGGGTCATACCAGTTTTCTTATATCACTTTTCCATATACCTTCCTTTTAGGCTATGAGTTACCTAGCCCTATAACATGGATGTGTCACCTATTCAAGGCTTCGTATTCTCATAAAATACTGTTTTATTCCCTTTAACAACAAATAATTTATAAAAATGTTTCTACCGTTACAGCTTAAAAATACACTCGCATTCCTTAATCACATGCACTTAAGACCCCACAACAAACTCAAAAGAATGCTTCTTGCAACCGTGTTTAATTTACGTTCATTCGAGCGTGTTATCATGTCTACATTTACCTTAACCGCACCCGCGTAAGCTAAGTGCAAGTGATACTTACTAATCTGGAAGTCCCTTAATTTCCACATAATTTCCCAACGATCAATGGCATACGCTTAACCAAAAATAACAACATCCTATAGAACTAACTGCGGTTTCCTACACGACTTAGTAACACTCGCAAGTTGTAACTTCAAACCGGCTTCATATGTGTACCAAAACCGTGCCACGGCAAAGTTCGCCCAGCTTCCCCCATCGCTGGCAGTTGCCATCTGCTTCACGAGATTTTGTGTCTAACTCCTGCTTCCTAGGGTACAGTTTCCCAAACTAATTTACGATAGGTGTTCAGCTTCGCTGGCAATCTAATATCTTTGTATCTTTGAGCTTACATGCTTTCCTCTTGCGAAGGGAAATCTCGCACGGCGCTTAGCAAGTTTCCAGCAAACGAATACACGAAACCCAGTCACATGACATCCGTATGCATCGGCCTGAAGGCTAATTAATGCAAATTAATGTTATAAAACATCAGATTTTATAATCATGCGTTGCTACTTCTTGTAGGTAGGAAATGAATTATTCGTTGAACCATGTTTTTTGTTGCTAGGTATATACTCTGCGTACCTCGTTCTGCAGCCTGAAATATTTGCTTTTCATTATAACCGAGATGCGATTTTCCAAACTGCGACGAGAGTAAACTAAAACACAAACTTCGTTAACATGGCAGGATTATCTCAACAAGTCGAAAGGTATAGTTTTATCCACGGAATTACGATAAAAGTCTTATGCGTGCAAACATTAAGTCCATAATGTATAATTTCTAAGTTTTCGAACTTTAATCGAGTGTAAAATAGGGAATTATAATTAAAAAAGTTTTATCTATCGTCTATGCATAGGATAGGCAAAGGAATTTGTTACACTTTACTGATGTTGTACTTGTACTCATTTTGATGGAGAGCTTAAATCGTGCTTATTTTCATTATGCAATACATCAGGACGACAAAGATTTGTGATTACTCGCTGAATTTCTTGGTCGTAAAAGAAAACCTTTAAAGGAGAGGAGTTTACATTTGCCGTCGGAAAATAAAGTCGATATAAGTTTTTTGATTGCATGTAAGAAAATGGGGAACAGATGGTTTTCATGTTCCTTTGAAGGGAATACATTTTTAAACAAAAAATAAATCAAGTGCAGTTTTCTACACTATACATTAAATAACATGTATAATCACACGCTTCTTAATTCTAAGAGGAACACTTTCGTTTCAACTGCTTCTTTTTACCCCTATTACTTCTATCCCCACTCTCCCCTTCCAGTTCAGTCCAACTTAAATAAGCAAATCAACAAACGGTAATTGCTACGCGGAACAACAAACTCAGCTGAATTGATGATACTCAGCTGTCATTGAAAAGTTTGTTTGATTTTTTTCGCCAGGTTATGCACAGTTTCTTACGGTTTGAGTTCAGAATTTATGCGTGGAAGGGATATATTCTTAAGAGGTTAATTTTTAATCTCTTCATGAATAAAATTCATGTGGTAAGTCCCGAGATTTAAAGGGGTTTTTAAATAAAAAGCCTTTTCTTAATCGCAGATTAGTGTCTGGTGGAAACACACTTTTACTAAGTGTAAAAACTCATGAAGTATATGGATACTACCTACGGTAGCTAAGATATTGTCAAGAATTATTTGAGACCATTTAAAAGATCATCTAAGAAATAAACCGGATGTCAAACTAGATTTTCCGGTGTTAATCACATAACTAACTGTTCATCATTTTACTTCCTGACCCGCACTTCCTAGATATTTTTTCAGGAAAACTTTTGAAATTGACACGCTCAACGTAGAAGAATTCTGAAAGAGGTTTAAGCTACCAGTAAGGCTACCTGCAATTGATCGGTGTATCTCGTTTTAGACAGAAGAAAATTGTCGTAAAGACTTTCAAATTTTAAGCAGTGTAAAAAATACTGCAGCCATAGCCTTCCCTCTGGTCCGTGCAACATTGCCCTGCGCTGACAGAGGAATTCGATGGACTCTTACCACTTCCTGAAAACAACTTGGCACAGACAGTATGTAAACTGTATTAAAAAATTTTCTAACTATGCAAAACCCTTTTTTAAATTTTTTTCCAAGTCTCGCTCCAATCTTGCGGGTGTGATTTGGAAAAAAAAATGTTTAAGTAAAGAAGCAGTGCTTCCAGTTAAAAATCTATGTATGTTGCTTATAGCCCATCCCATAGGATAGGAGGTAAATTAAGTTGGATTCTTAGTTTGAAGCATAGAGAAATAATCACCGTAGACCCCGAAGGGACCTTAAGGGCATATGATCGAGACCGAATTTTAAGTCGAATGAGCCATGCCCTTCCGTCCGTGGATCTGTTTTTACACCTTAAATTTTGAGCTAGGAAACTTGCAACTTAATATCTGTTCTCTCTAGGCCCTGAAGCAGTACAGGTGTAAGAAAATTTGAAATCCGCCGACACGCCCACTTTACTTACTAGTATGAAAACTCAAAGTTGTCGTAGGAAGCTGAACTTTGGTATGCGTTATCCTCGCTTAAATGTATTGTGATTCGCATTTCAAGAAAAGGCAAAAACTGCCCCCTGTGGGCGTAGTCATATTTTATTTGCATTCTAATAAGCGGTTTTTATTCGATATATTTGCTTTAAATGCAAAAAACTTGCACCACAAAATGTTCAGATATGTGCGCAAATCAATTGAATAAATTTTTGCCACGCCCACCTTTGGGGGCATTTTTAAGTAAAAACCCAATTTTTTTATGTACAACTGCAATCAACACACGTGTTGTTGTTGAATAGGGGTTGATGCCACGTTTTTTTTTTAAGAAAAAAAATTCTTAACTGATTCTTAATACAATTAAAAATAATATAAACTGAAATATTTAATAACCAAGATTTATGATGCAATTCGGAGCTTGGCAGTGGTCAATAGGGATGGGCTATTCAACGATTCGCCTAAGCGGAATTCAAATTGTCAAGAGCAATAATATATTCCCTCTTTACCTATTTGAAAACAAGTAAGAAAATTCAAAAAACTTCCTTCTTCTTTTGTTTCTTTCCCTGATGATAGGCATTTCCCTATGTTCCTCTCAATATTATCAAGTTAATTTTCTTCCCAATTCCATTAATGCCACACAAAATTCCCCATTCATTCAGTTTTGATTTTCCCAAAGAAGTATCTTCGTTTTACCTTGAAAAGCAAAATATATATTTGCAACCTTTTTTTTGCGGGTGGAGAAAAAAAAAACTTTTAATTAAATTAGCCTTTTCACACGATCCTCAGCAGCTCGACCTGCGTTATATGCTCCGCACCCAACTCGGATCTCCACGTGCCAGTAATTTATCCCACCTGCATTATATTACGCTCATGTACGTACCCGCATCGTGTTTGATTAAATAAATTTAATGTAATTAGACAAACATGCCACACGAATGACTCTAAGCGCCTCCAGAAGGTAGGTGTGCTTTCGATTTAAAGTGCTTCTTACCACACAACAATAAACTGCCTACCATCGTGTCTCACGTTCGTTCTACTCCATAAACACGTACACACGATGGCACATATCGCGAAACCGCAGCAAAAAATTCATTTTTCTGTTTATTTTACCCGCTCTCGCCAGGATGTGTATACCCGACTTGTATTTATTTTCAGCCAAAGGCGAAGGACTCAATTTTCAATGTTACAAAACATTTAAGTCTCCCATACACACAGCAGAGTCTCTCTCTACAGTCATTCATTGGAAATTCAAGGCGAATTTTGTCCCGGTTATGGGAGAAAGGGGTTAGTAGGAAAAACTCTCAAGACCATCTATTATATATTGAAGAGCGTTGTTTTGTAAAAGGTTTTTTTTTTATTCCCCCTATTTCCTATTTTCAGGTTTATTTTTCGTCCGCCATAAAACTAAAGCGCAAGAACCTTACAACGGTTTTATCTATAGATACTTAAAAACAAATTTAAGTCAACTTGTCCTAGCAAGGACAAGAACTCTTATTGGGAACGGTTGTTTTTTCCGTTTCTGATTTTTTATTTTCTGTAATTGTTATTCGCAGTCAGTGGAGTTGAAGTGAATTTGCATTAAATTTTTTTTTCTGTGGGGCTATAATCTTTGTGGGGTTATTGTTGTTTTATGTTATTTTTTTTGCACAGACTGCTCCATAAAACAAGGGGTGGTTTGGTCATGGTTAAAGGGCGCGCGGCTAGCTTTTACTTCTAGGGCAATGTGTCATTTCTCAAGCATGCAACATAATTGCATTATATTCTGCAAAGAAATTTTCTTCTTCTGCTTTACGAGACGAAAATTACAGTTTTAAGTAATATAATTAAATTCTCATGTTGGAGGTTTTTTGTTCCTCGCGAAAAGGCTTAAGGCAATGCCTCGCTGCGCTAGTAATGTACATTATTTGCAATTTTTGAAACTTGACCTGAAGAACAATCTTGCAAAAGGGGAGCCGTTGGGCAATGCCGTAGGAAGTGGCACAAAGAAATCCGAATTGAAAAATAACTTTGTTAATTTAATGTCGCTATGCTGCAGAACGCACTTGCGGTGCTGCCAAGCAGCCTTTAGAAATTTATGAGTTTTTAGTTAAGACCATCAGACAGCCATCGAAAATAGTGAGCGTTTTCTCATGTTTCGTTATTCTCTTTCTTGCCACTATAGAAAGTCCAAAATACCTACCTACTCCGAAGTACTTTTCATATCAGAACAAAGAAGGTACTTTTCTGCTTTAAGCCGAGGTATCAAACTCTAAGAGCCTATGTCGCACACGTGACCGTAATTCACCAAAAGTTTTCTTTAAGTTTATTTTTTGCCTGAAGCAAAATTCAAGCGTTTCCTTTTCAAAGCACACTGATTTTCTTTTAACTTGTGATTAAAATTTTAAGAAATAAAATTTCTACTTGCTTTTGTAAATGCTCTTAACTTAGGAATTATTTTGGCACGCATACCTCTACCCAAAAATAATCGTCATTACACCTGAAAATAATTCAAGAATACACCGCGAAAACAATTTAACAAATTAAAAATAAATAAATAGAGTGGCGCAACAGCTCGAGGTGAACCAGGGCCAACTTCTCAACAATGTATGCTGGTGTGTTAATTTCTTTACATACAAGGGGACCTACAATTTTTTGCCGAATCCGAACGGCACTTTGAGAAGTTTTTCAAGACAATTAATACTCTCGGAGGGCTTGTCAAACCCTCGCGGAGGTGGGGACCGTGAAAAGAACAAGTCTTTTTTTTTTTCAGGTGACGATGGCAGGATTCGAACCCAGACCTCCGGCGTAGTAAGCACACACACTAACCACTACGCCACGGCACCCCCAATTTAACAAATTAAGTAAAGGAAATAAAGAAAGGCGAAAAACCAACGAATCGATAACTTTTGTACCTCTTTTAAAAGCATCTTGCAAAGGCAAGCACGCACCAGTCAACCGTTCGAGTTCACAAGCATCTCTTGGGATTTTTTCCTGTTGTAACAAATCTGATAATTTTTTATCAGCTTTCGAAGGAAACTTTTCTTGCCTGTTGCCTCATTCTTGCAGCAGATAGGGAGGAATTCTTGAAACTTTGCAACACCACACTCATTCCAGTTCCTATACATACACACATGAATACCTTAAAAGTAAATTTAATTAAGCATATATTGCGAATAATAAAGAACGCCAAGCAAAAAAAAAACTACCTACGTTGAAATTTTTTTCCCCGCAATTTATTTTTCGTACGAGAGGTACTCAGCCGAAGGTTTACCGCAAAATTTGTCGGAATTTTTTATGGGGAATTGGGAAATTCCCTTGGCCTTTGGATGGGTTGCTAAGGAGACATGGCAGTTGAGCTGTGTAGAACAGCATGCCAGCAAAAAGTATATGTTTATCCCTAAGTTGTATATTACTATCCGTATTATTATCCTGGATATACTAGTGGTTGTTCAGGATGTTTTGACAAGATTCACATTATTGCTTACATAAAATATTTGTTAGGAAACTATTTAGCTTATAACTGAAAAAAAATCATGAAAATTATTCATCATTCTTGTTGTGTTTCGTATGGTAAGATTTGAAAAATAAAGACAAAACTACCAAATTTTTGCCTGTAACAAAGCTAGTCAAGTAAGAGACGAGATGTCGCGTGAAGCAAAAAAAAAGTTAAAAGTTAAAAAAGGTTGTAGGTACTGTTATTTGCCCACACATAAGATCTGATAATGATGGTGAAGATAATGATAATTATATTATAATGCTCGTAAGACGTTGAATGACGATTGAAGAAGGACGATAGAATAAAGTTTTGGAAATTATACATCCCCCCTCCTTCCTCATGCACCTATTTTCTTTCTCTACTCAACTTACATACTCTAGCTTTTTATCACACCTTGATGATTAACTCTTAAGTTTCAACTAGCGATAATCGCACCTCGGTAGAACCTCATTGGTTACGATATCGCCTCTGCGCAAAGCGCCTCAAACTTTGTGCGACTGAGACTTGGACACACCTCATCGACTCATCAGCATCTTCTTACAAATAGCAGTGCTCCACTCTGCACTTCTTGCAACACCATACTAGACCTAACACATATTCTAGAAAACTGTACACTAACTAAACCTATTATAAAAATTATTTTTAAAGACAATTCGATTTACAATATACTGAAATCCCCTAACTCTACTAACATTGATAATATCTCAGATTTCCTAACAAAAACAAAACTTGTAATATAAATTCTTTTATCTAGAGCTAAAAGTCTCCGCAGCTAGGCTCAATAATTTTAAGATTAGCATGTAATTTTAGTTACCTGTTAATAAATAATAATAATAATAACATTTCTTAAGTAATCTTTGCCTTCGCGATAGATGAGCTGTCGATTGGTTTTTCAAGTATCAAAATGCCAAATTAAGTTTGAGGAAGTTGCAGATACAGCCGGATTATGGGCATGTCTGCGGGGGGATCTGGTAAATGTAATCACTTGTATTCGGTTGACAAAGAGAGAACGTTCAAAATTTCAAAGACAGGGCCTATTTGACTTCGAATTCGGTTTCGATCACAATAGAGCATTGCATTGATAAAAATTGAGCATGATCGAAACCCAATTCGAAATCAGACAGGCCCTGTCTGTCTTAAATTTTCAAGTGTTTCAAACTCAATATATGTTACTCCAATCATGTAAAAAAGGGTATAAAAAGTGTAAGAAAAGCATTTTATTTATTTTGAAATTGGCCCCTTTAAGACTTTGACAGCGACATAGGGAGGAAAAATATGTATATATTTTCCAGCATTTGGGATCCAAAAAATGAGAAATAGTAAGTTCCCAATGTGACGAGGAAGAAGGAGTAAATGAGAGAAAAAAGTAGTGAACAAGAAAAGAAAAAACAAATAATGAAAAAAATTAAGCCTTTGCTTAGGCTTAGATGCCGAGAAAAGCGCTGTAATTTCACAGAACCAGCGGGTTAAATAAGGTTAAAAAGAATACTATCCAGAGTAGAAAACTGGAATTTGTCTTCTCAGAAAAAAATTTTTATCTTGACCATCCCCATGGTAACAAAAGGTATTGACTATCTGAAATTTGTGAATTTTTTATATTTCTTAAAAGGAACAAAAAAAAAAAGATTGAAAAAATTTAAAAAAAAGGCTTTCAAGTATGAAGACATACAAAGGGCGGTCCGTTGGTTTTTGTTGGTTATGGTCCGTGGCTTCAATATGAGATAACCTCTATTTCACATTTTCTTTCAAAATGCCTTTCAGTCAAGTTAGACATGGCGTAGGAGCTCAAATTTTGGTACTGAGCAATATTTGCCCAAGACCTGTAACAAGGCTAAAATTGGACCGCCCGCAATATCGACCATGCCCAGTTTTAACTTGTTAGATCTTTAAAAACCCGATTTCTCGGAAAGTTTACTCCAAATCGAAATAAAATTATATAACAAATACTAAAGATAGATGTTACTACTAACCGCCCACTTTTAAGGGTCGTTTTTAGGAAAAAGCGGTCTTTTTTCTGGAATAATTTTCGTTTTTACCGTATTTTCGCATGATTCTAACGAAATTACAATTAATTGATTTTAATTTTAAGCCCATGCCCACTTTTTTGGGCGTAGCCTATCATCATCATTTTCGAATGCCGCTTACCCTTAAAAAAAAGTCGCGAAGCGAGGGTGGCTAAATGATCCTTCCATCTTTCTCGATCCTCCGCCACTAACTCAAGAGACTCCGGCGCAATCCCCAGGCGGGACTCAGAGAGGTTCTTTACCTGATCCCACCACCTGTTTATTGGCCTACCAGGGGAGCGACGCGCTCGTATCTCGGCTAGCATGACCTGCCTAGGAAGTCTGTCAGGGGGCATGCGAACAACGTGTCCAAACCATCGAAGAATCGATCACTCCACTCGGAGAAGTAGCTGCTCAACATTAAGATTCCTACGAATACTGACGTTTGTCACTCTATACCTTAGAGTAACACCAGCAACGCACCTCAGGAATCTCATTTCGGCAGCTTGTACCCGCGATCTTATTCTTTCGGTCATTACCCGAATTTCATGACCATAGATGAGGGTCGGAACGAACACTAAATTAAGAGCTGAGATCTTTACCCTGCAAGGTCGTGTTTAAGAAATGCCTTGAAGTAAGGTATGCCTGTCGTAAAAGCCGACTAAAATCCACTGGAGGAAGTAATCTTCCGGCATAATTGATGCTGTCCAGGAGTATAAACTCCTTGTGGGGCCACCCTTGGCAGTAAAATTATAACTGAAAAAGATGAACCCGAAGGTTTCAATAAAATCCAGCAGCATCTGTTACATATTGTGCGGCTCGTTGATCTGATCCCAGAGAGATGGCTGAACTTCAAATAAGAGAAATTCAGGAGCGTCTGTTTCGGGACGAGCGGCTTCCTGGTCGATGTCTGTTGTCCGGGCTGGGATCGGCCGAATTTAAACGTGGCAACTAGGTATAAAATGCACCCCCGCCCCCAACCATGAAAAAAAAATGAAAACAGCCTCGAATATTTGCTGATCCTGGTAATCCAGGGCACCCTTTGGAGCTAGGCCTGGGGGGTGTCGGAAGGTCCCGCTCGGCATCCGACCGGGTTTAACCCGAAGAAGTTACGAGCAGCCCGTCAATGGTTCCGCTATCCATTACGGGGGTGGAGGGGGACACCGCCAAGTCAAAATGAGGGCTTAGGTGAAAATTCTACAAATTGACAAGGGCGTAGCCTATACAAATAATATATGAATTCTGGCCAAAAAACTTTAAGATTTGGTGTAACACGGTATATAGGGTCGGGTATATAGAAATTTGTCACAGACAAACTTTTGCAGTTACTCACTTGTTTTCTTTTAAGATAATTTGCTTTTATAATAGTATCGGAGATATTCGTCGCGAAACGATTCAATATTTTCGAAGAATTCAATGTTAAGCATGCGTAAAAACTTGCCTTCGTACCTATTCGTTTTCTTTTTTTCACGAACTTTTTCAATGTTTCAATGTTTTTTGTTTTTCAAATTTTGTTTTTCTATGACTCATCAGACCGAAATACGGACAACAAAGCGATTGCGTAAGACTATAAGAGGTCCTTTTTCCATTTTTGTACGGACTGCTAAAAAAGGATGGGTATTTACATTTTTCTGTTGGCATGATCAGGAGTCGCAGGAGGTAGTACCAGCCTTTGAAACCATTCAATATGTTTGAATCAATGGATTTTATTTTTGTATTGGAGTTTTGGCTAAGCACAATAAGATGCCTGTCTTAGACGAATTTGCTTTTAGTTCGATTTTATTTTTTGAAATTGTATGCATCAAACTTGATTTTAAGCCTTACTTTGCATAAGTTTTAAACACATATATACCTCCCGATAGCCCTGCTGAAATATACTCTGAGCTAGCAAAAATCCTTGATTAAATTTTCATGTTGCAATAGTACTGTTCTCCTAATTGGTGACTTTAACCTTAGTCCTCTAAAATGTGTAACTTCAGACGATAGTACGTATTTTATTCCATGTGTTTTCTCTGCTCTAGCGACACTTAACAAACTAAACAGTATACTTTTCTCTGACTTACAGCAAATAAGCTGTATCAAAAATATTTTTTAGTTAGTTTTAGTTATTTTAAGTTTATTATTTTCATTTAAAACTTAAGATTATTATAACGTTCAAGCTTTAGTTAAAATAAGGCGGAAAATAATAATAATCAATCCGTAACTTACAGTTAGTGTGGAAAGAAACCAAATTAATTACAATATAAAGATACAATAATTGATGTGGGGGAGCATCGATTAATTGAAATTCAAAATTTAAGGAATTTATCTAACAATATAAACAAAATAAAATAAAAAATTCATTTAAAATAATTGCAAATATAAATTCATTGGTTTATAAATTTAATCATTAGAAGCTAACACCAAAAATACAGGAATGACTTGTGCTCTTGTTTAAGGTAGCAGATTATCCAAGTAATGATTCAAGGAAGTCATAGTTGAGTCTAAATAACCAGTCTTTTACGCGATTTAGGAATGAATTAAATCGTAAGGTTGACCTAACGGAAAAAGGTAAATTGTTAAACGTTGAAGGAGCTGTAACAGTGTAGAAGCGCGAAAAGTGGGTTGTGCAGGCAAATGGAACATTTACCAGGTGCATGTTATTTGTACGAAGACTATAAAATTCATTTGTTCTACTAGGAAGATTTCCACTTTGCTTAAAAAATTCTTTTAGTACTTTAAAAACGTAAAGATGTCTCATTGGTAAAATTCGCAGATTTATAAATAATGGCCAGCTCGGAGTTAGACGATTTTTTTAACTAATAATTCTAATTAAATGTTTCTGAGCTATCAACAATGGTTTAAAAGAGTTGTTATAAGAGCCACCCCAACTTGTAATACCATACTGTAATTTAGAGTGGGCAAGGCCATAATAAATTGACTTTAGCACGTTTGCAGAGCAGTGTTTTTTGATGAGGTACATTTTGCGAGTTACAAGGAGCATATGATTTTTAATGGTATGAATATGATCTTTCCAATTCAGGTTCCGGTCAATTAGTACTCCAAGGTATTTAAAATTTTGCACAGATTCAATTTTAAAGCAACTGTTTGAGCAGGGGGAGTTACAAACAAAAGTACTCTTTCCACAGCTATGTACAGGCAAACAGAGTTTTTTGCAATTCGGCGAATGAAAACATAAATCAAAAGTTACCAAATCATTGTTTGATAGGCTGAAAGACATTAGTTTTGTTTTCTCGCTTATAATCAGCTTATGTTCTGAAAACCAAATTCTCAGTGTTTCAAGGTCTTCTGAGATCTTCGTAATGCTTTCGAATATTGTATCACACTGATAAGTCAGGGCTATGTCATCTGCAAAAGCTGTTGTCGCCCCGTTAAGATTCAGAGCAAACAGAGAGTTAATGTAAATTATAAAAAGGACAGGACCCAGAACTGAACCCTGTGGAACGCCATTTCTTAAAGTACGTGAATCACTCAAATACCCATTTACATTGACCTTTTGTTTTCTACGATATTAATAATCGAATTCTCGATTTAATCTTTTCATCAGACGCTCTCAGTACTGTTGCCTGTAAAGTCCACATGCAGCATTACTAAAATAGATACTCACCATCCACCACTGGATGTATTTCTTTGCTTGAACGGTCTCATTCATGAGAATATTAATTCATACGATCGTTCATACATGTTTGATTTCAAAAAAGGCTAACTTTCACGCCCTCAGGTTAGGTAGGTTAGGTAGAAGAGTTAACCAGGTTAGGTATTTCTAACGTTGCGAGCTCTTCTGATGTAAACTACTGCGTGGATAATTTTTACTCTACTTTGAATACCTCCATAGGTAATATTATTTCTAGTAAATTAAGGAAAAACGAAATTTGTGACCGGTTTACTAGTGAACTTAGATCCTTGCGTAACAAACGTAACAAGGCTTGGAAATTGTATATAAAAAATTATTTTTTGCGGAATGCAAAGCTCTTTCGGCCTATCTATATAACAATTATATCTCTCAAATGGGAGCATCATTTAAATCTAATCCATTAAATTTTGGAAATTCGTCAATTCGAAAAGAAAGACGAACGGATATCCAGCGAATTTAACGTATAACGGTAACTCATATAATGACCCTGCCGTGGTTTGTAATTTTTTCGCTGACAACTTTTCTAAATCGTTCAGGGATGGCCCGTTTCCTGTCGGCACGGAATACTTTGAATATCTTAAGCATTAAACACAAGTCAGCTTTAATGGAACACCAGTTATTTTTGAGTCTATTAAAGACTTTATGTCTAATCTTAAAGAGGATTGCTTAGCAGGACCAGACGGGATTCCACCTATTTTGCTAAAAAAAAATGTATGGATATACTTGCCTTACCCCACCAGCATCTTTTTATCTGTCGCTTTCTTCTGGAATTTTTTCAAACGCTTGGAAGCTATCGTATAAAACCCCTGTTTTTAAAAAGGGAGATAAGTGTGATGTGTCAAATTACAGACCAATTGCCAAGCTATCATCCATACCTAAACTTTTCGAGCAAGTTCTTTGTGACAGTTTTGTCTTTTTCTGTCGCAATATCATTTGTAGAGAACAACATGGTTTTGTAAGAAACAGATCCACTGTCACTAACCTCGTGTCCTTTCACAACAAGTGTACCAATGCTCTGGAGAGCCAATCAGAAGTTGACTGTATTTACACAGACTTTTAAAAGGCTTTTGATCTGATTTCACATGAAATTATTGTCTTTAAACTTACATCGCTAGGTTGGATTATATATTATCTTCACTTCAGAACTTATCAAGTAAATTTCAGATTGTCTAAATCTTGGCCCTCTTCTCTTTATACTCTCGATTAATGATTTCCCGTCAAGTGTGAAACATAGTGATATTCTGGCATATGCCTATGATATGAAAATATCAAAAACAATAAAGTCATTGTCGGACCATAGTTTTCTGCAGTCAGACATCGACAGTTTCATCATCTCGTGTGATAAAAACGGGCTCACACTTAACTCAAATAAGTGTCAGATTATGACGTTCTCAAAAAAACGCACGCCGTCGGAGTTCTCATACACTATAAACAACCACATCCTTGGTCGTGTCTTTCGATTTAGTGATCTTGGTGTTTTTTTTAGCTCCGGTCTTACTTTTTGCGAACACTAATTATGTCATTAATAAGTCTAACTGTATGCTGGGGCTTATTAAAAGATGGGCTTAGGAATTTAATAATCCTTATGCAACTCTTGCGCTATACAATAGTTTCTTTAGGACACACCTTGAATATGCTTAACAGGTTTGGACTCCATCCCAAATTTGCTTTGCTAACAGGATTGAGGCTATTCAGAGGAGATATAACCGCTTTACTCTAAGAGACCTTCCTTAGAAAGATTCATTTCACCTTCCACCCTATTCCCAGAGGCTAAAATTACTTAATATGCAGAGCTTATCTCAAAGACGTATTAACACCGATCTTGTTTTTATTCAGCAAATACAATTAGGTCACATTGACGCACCTGACCTCTTGTCTTCTTTCAAATTTGAATTTCGTGGTGGCTCTTGTAACCTACGTAATATCAATCTGTTAAATGTTCCTAATTATAGAACGAATTATGGCTTGCATGAGCCTATTACACGCATGTGTACCCTGTACAATTTATATAGTAGTGTTCTTGATTTCAATATTGACAAAGCGATACTGAAAAAGCTGCTTAAACAAGTGTAATTCTCTTTCTTTATGTGTATTTATTTTATTAATGTTTTCTATTTTGTTTGTTTATTGTTGTGTATGTGTTAAGTGATCGTTACATTAACCACTAACACCTGCACTAGTTGTTGAGCCTTTGTAAGCAACGTTTTGCTTGGCAATTTTCTGCTTGTAGTTGTTGCTTGCTTTAAGCACCCTACATCGTAGTTCTGATAGTGCATTAAATCCTCCCTTGCTTCGATACCTAATTCGAAGCATATGACAACAAGGCCGCAACCCAGAGTAACAATAAATTATTTATTACAAACTCCCTATCGCCCGTTTTAATTAATATTCACGCTCTATTGTGTTCCTTTCAAAGGTATCACTGAAAAACGCCGACACGAGTAAGTCTTCCCTTCAGAGGAATCACACACTTCACACAAAGAACATTTATTCGTAGTATGATGGCAAACAACTATATACACGTCACATACCGCCTACCTTTGAATTACCCAACCCGAATCGAATGATAGTCCCAAGTGCCAAAGTGTTCGATTCACTTGAAAACAAAGCGGAAGCAACTTCAGGCAATTTGAAAAATGTAAATACTATAGTTCGTCGTTGTGTACGCAGCAAGGAGGTCCTTGAATATGTACTCTTCTACACAATGTGCCTATAGTATACGAATCTGCCACGCCGCGACGTCATCATTGCAGAATTTATCAATTATCCTTTTTGCAATCAATTGGATGCACGATACTCTATTGTTTGGTGTTACTTTCGCAACTTTGGTGTTCTCGTTGTTTGTTTTTTCAAGCCTTTGTTCTGCGAAAACAACTGTTATTCCTGCAAGGATACTAAACAATGGAGGATAATGGTTCTCCGTTATTCGATGCTTGTGACGTTTCAGTTTTATTTTTATTGCAGACTCTATTAAAAGTGGTTAGTATTTTATTATGAAGCTCTTTTTTTATAAAACAAAAATCGCGGGCACATAAATAAACAATTAAGAGTAGTTCTGGAATAAAGGACTTGTAAAAGGTTTAGTGGTGACTCAATCCTAAAATGAGTCTGTGGGTCTATAGTAAAATAGTAAGACCAATCATTTTCTATGGCGCCGCCATATCGTAGAAAAAGTGCAAGCAGCAAACTGTCATAGAAAAACTTAAGAAACCGCAAAGACTAGCGTGTATCTGTACCGCAGGAGCTATGCGTTTTACTAAGCCTCCCACCACTACACATAGGTGTTCAAGCAGAGGAAGTAAGGCAGACTATAAGCTTTCAACGCAAATACACATGCAAAGAAGGAAATCTAAAAGAGCATCTAGAAATAGTGAAGAAAGTGGATCCAGTCAGGAAACTGGCACAATTCAGTGATATCATAGACCCTATAGTAAGCTTAAGCAAAAACTACGAAATTTAATCCCGAAAAGAGAGGAATGGATTAGCACTCCACATTGGCTAAATGATGACGCCCAAAAGTGGTATACTGACGGGTCGAAGTCAAACAGTGGAGTTGTTGCTGGGATAGTAGAGCCGAGAAGCCGAGGTGCCTCACATACCCCTATTCAGAGATTATCCACTTTCAATTTTTCAAGCCGAACTTTTTGCGATTAACGAAGCAACCCACTGCATTTATCATAAAAATCTCACTAGAGTCAAGATTTCATTATTCTCAGACAGCCAGGCAGTCCTAATAGCTCTAATCAGCTTAAGATATAACTCCAAAGCTATTTGGGAGTGCCACCAAATTCCAAATACACTGGCCAGCAATAACAGTGTAAAACTGATTTGGATGCCAGGACACAAAAACTATGAGGGTAAAGGCCGGCATGCAAGCCAAATGGGGAACTGAGATTCCTTTAATAGGGCCTTTTTCTCTCTCTGGTTTCACTATGGCAGACATAAACATAAAAAACTTGACTAAGAGTATCTTTTTACAAAATAAAAAAATGGACTAACAGTATCTCTTTACAAAGGTGGAATAATCTGAAAGGTCCTAAGCACTCCAAAAATTCCTCATGTACAACCCCAAAAGGGCCAAGAAAGGCCTAGAACCCAACAGATCTCATCTAAGAGTATTTTGTATGGACATGCAGCATATAAGTAGCACCTATTCATACTAGGCCATGGCTGCACTGAAATCTGTACTCTCTATGAAGAAACAAAAGAAACTATGGAACAACTTTGATAGAGTGTCCTGCTCTTGCTTTCCACAGATTAAAAATTACTAGGAGAACCAATTTGACAGCGAATGACTATAACAACATCCCACCTAGGCATGTTATCAAATTTGTGAAAAATGCCCTAAAAACCTACACCTAAGAAAAGGGGAACAATAGATCTTTTAGGTCTCAGTACAAGTGGGGATTATACTCGCGCCCTCTACATTAAATTCAAAAATTTAATTCAAAAGGATCAGTTGTATTTTGATTGTTGTATAATTATATTTTTCATTTGAAATTTTATAAGGCGGCTATAGCCCAACTCAATTTCCTTTTGTAAGCTTTCCCTTTTTAGTTAAACCCAATTATACCAAACCTGAACCTGTTTTCGTGCTATTATTTATATGTGCTTCCCAAAGTGACTTAATTTAAACAATTAAATGTAAATTAGACCCGACTTACAATGATTTTCCTTGAAATAAAACTCAAACAAGAAAAATCTTTCAAATGCTACGAAAATTAAAACTAACGATATTATAAATTTACAACGTTGCTTGACTATTTGAATTCCCCCATGCCGGCGAATGCGTCAATAAAATTTTATCCATTCAATTTGCATACACAACATAAAGAAGCATAGGCAGATTTTCAATTTTTCCGAATCCCATTAAAGGATACGAATCACACAATTTTTCCTTTCCCGAGAAATAGGTCACCAACAAGAAAAAGTGAAAACTTAACGTATTCCTTTAAAACGAATGTGCGCCACACACAACCTTTTGCGTATGATTTGCATTTGAAATTGTTACCGCTTATTTGGTATTCGTCCCTTGGTCAGAGTCTCAATTCGAGAACCCTTGTCATGTCGAAATGTTCATGTTTGCCAGAGGAAAAGGACAAAGCCATCCAACACCAGCCGAACGGACCCCAAACCAGCACGTTTGCCCACTTGTTTAAGTTCGTCGACAGGGTGTGCGCGTCTCATTACTTTCTCCAGTCATACGCAAAATATCCCTTTTTGTTGGGACCGAAGGGTGTTTGCTCGGCCACGCCTCGCTTTCTTCTAGTTACTGTCATATAGGGTGGATAGTTAAAGTTTCTAACTTATAATTTAATTTGGGATTTCAGTTCGAAATCGAGTTATTGCCTTCTCACATCATCATCGTCATCATCATTCAGCGAGCTGTGTGTGTAGCCAGATCTGGATCCATCTATACAGATCCAATCCTGCAATCCTCTAGGAGAAATAACCGCCATACCTAAGGACAAGACACAAGACTAACATATACATACGCAGATACACTGTACGACTAACTATGTATTTGAAATTAGAGAAACTTTGACCGTTGCGAGTCATTCTTTTTTTGACATTTTCCTTTCTGGGAGGGCGAAAACTTTTCCTCAAATGTTATGGCATTAGTTTCCTCTTCGCCGAAAAGTCTTAATAGAATTTTATTGAGTTCATTTGGAAGATCTTTGAGGTCCTTTGTGAAGCACTGCGAAAGACAAACTGTCTACACACACTAACTTTCCAATGATGTTCAGTTTATTAAAACGACGGAATTTTTATGAAGCAAACGAGCTCGACGAGGACGACAAAGTTGACGGATACAGCTCGACCCCGTTCCCACATATTATACGAATACTAGAGGTTTGCTGGCTTTCCTGAGAGTTCGTCGAGCAATTTTCCAAATTATTTCAATTTTTACGACTTTCTCTGATAATCGGATGAGGGCTTTGTCGGAGGGGTGAACACAAAATATTAGAACAGAACAGTTTTATTTATTGCTCCGTCGGTCATGGTCAGTGAATGAAAGTCACGCACAACATCTTCGAGAGTTTTTTCTTTTTCGATTGTAATAAGGATGAAAAGTTTTTTTTTTCCTGCGAATATGTAACCCAATAGTTAAAGAATGGGAAAAAGATACATTTTCCATGGCATGAATGAGATATGACCAAGTCCATTCGCAGATTATTAAAAGTCGATTTTGAAATGAGAATCTAGAATCAATACGAAAAGTTTATAGCGAGCAATAAGTCTTTGGTCTCCGGTCGTTGGGTTGTCGGCCGTCTCCGGAAAACCAATATAAAATGAAGCGTTTCGTATACTAATTTCGATTTGATATTCAGTTGGGTTCTTGTCAGCGGTGGGTATTGGGTGTATGTTTGTAGGCCGAACTACACACGCACAACACCACGTTCGCCACCCACAGCCAAATACGCATGGACCTGTTTCGTTTATTTCAGATTTATTTGTGTGAAACTTTTTCCATAAAAATGTAAATTATTTCGGCTTTTCGGCATTTTTGATGCGTATCCATTGGAAAACGAATGCTTTGTAACTTGGTCATTATACAGAAGTGATAAAAAGAATCATAATTCTCAACGAACAAAACATCATAAAAAACAGACACAAAACACAGACAGAGAGAAGAGCGCAAATGACAATCGAAATGAATCGGATGTTGCGAATGTGAGTTTGAGATACATTTTTGTTTTGAATAGATATTTATAGCTTTTACCAATTTTTTTTCTGTTTTCCTTTCAATTAGCTGACAAAATTGTAAACTTGTGGGAGTCGTTGTGTTTGTGTATAAGAAACATGTCAGCGATTTTGTTTATATTTACATGTGTTTTTTTTTTCCTTTTTATTGTGGGAAAATGTTTTAGAAAAAGAAAAATGGTCGATGTATCCTTGTTCGAGCTACATATTGAAACGGTTAACATACAACTTATTATTGTTATTCAAATTGGGCGAGTCAAAAAGCTTCAAGTTTTACTTGAAGCGTTTATTTCAAAACAAAGAAAACCAGTGAAATATGTAAAAATCTAGGTAAATCTTTCCTAAAATTTAATATTGTTTTTTTTTTTGTCTATCAACCAATACTAATCTAGAATGTTAAAAACCTCTGTATATAATAGAATATACTCGTACAACCTAATTTCTCAGGATCTTACTTACTTACTTTATGGCTGTCAAGTTTTAGGGACCTTTGCGAAGAAACCACTTAATACCATGTCCCCACCGAGCACTAATCCTCGATTAATATAAATTTTTATTAAAACCTCTACAAATCACGCGATTTACCATACAAATTTAAATAATCTCGGCAAGCGATTAAAAGTAAATCCTCTCATAAATTCTATTCACCCTATTCACAAACCTATTTTCTGCACCTTGGTAGCAGTTTGAGAATCAAAAAAGGAAACTGAAACTGCCCCCTATATTTGTCCGGTGGAGACACTTTAGGATTTATTTTTAATCGTCTCCCGCTAAACTTCTTTTAATTGCCGGTGGAGACATAGTATTAGGCTATTAAAAACAAAACTCCTCCTCAATATTACCACTCTTCTATATAATGAGTCGCACTTGTAGCTTAATATTGAATTCGTTTTGGAACCAATATCAAAGCTTAAAAGGGTTAATATTTCACCCACTGTCGCAATTTATCAATAACTTAATCATCGTCAAAGCAAATCCCGTTTTGTTTTCGTGTAAAATAGCCCGAGAAAGCTAAAAACATATAACCATACATAACTAAGAACATATAACCTGCCAATAAGGAACCAGCTACGTCGCACAGATTCGGTGGTCCAACAGTAGGTGGTACAAGAAGAGGGGCCATCTTGATGATTCTTAAAATAAGATAACACATATTGAAAATTAATATCTACCTGATACCCATTTTTTCCTTAAATTTAAATAAAAGCAAGCATTGTGAAATTTCAATTTTTTTCTTTTCTTGACATCAATAAAGTTTTCTTTTGTTGTTTCTCTTTAGAAGGGTTTGTATTAGATATGGACCATTAAGCAGTAGCGAAAACAGTAAGTCTGTGTTTTTGTTTTGTGCGTTTGTAGCGAGGGGTTGCTACCAGCATGGAGTGCATTACTGACAAGCATTGTCGGGAACGCTAAGGGAGGGTGATAATCCGAGAGCACCAACACCTTTGCTCTCGCCATAAATGCACAGGTCGAAGATTAATTGACATTCGTGGGGTTCCCTATAACATTCTATCTTAATTGTTTTTTTTTTTTTGCCGGACAACACCCCTGACTATGTAAAGAGTATTTCTGATTGTTTTTCTAGTGTGAAGCTAGGCCTGAAATAACGCAAGACGGTCCTGTCTTGAGTAGACAGATCCCACTCTCACCCCAATACAGCGAGCTAAGCCGCGCGAAAATCCAGCAGACCTACTGCTGCTGCGAGACTAAACTCCCCTGCCGAACTTCAGCCCGGACAGGCTGGTGGGCTGGAAAAGCACTTTTCAAGACAACGGCCTTATGTGCACGCGCTCTACCTGACTTGTAATACCTCCTTAATAGAGCCTACGGAGCCTGCGGGGAGCTTATGGAACCAGTTCAAAATTGTATTATGGGTAGCTCATTTTCTAAGATCGGAAGGGAAAACATCTTTGACGGAATCTAGTTGGTATGCATATGCATGAACCCTGCTCATAATCTCGTCACTGCCATAGCAACAATTTTTGTACTTCAGAGTTTTAAAGGACACTTTAGTGATTTAAGTCCTTTTCAAAAACCCCAAAGGTCCTAAATTTAATAATTTAATTAAATTGTTGTCCTTTGATTTTGAAATAATACATTATGCATTTGCATAACAATAACAAATGGAATTCAATTATTGTTTTTTATTACGAATAAAATGTAACCTACAATTAGTTTTTATTTTGCTACAAATAAAACCGCAATCATTTTTGAAACTAAATAAAATAACATTCCAATAGCATCGATTCATTTGTTGATACTTACTATCACAATTGACTTCGATTAACCAAAAAACATTTGCATATTAAGTAAAATTTAAACATTTTCAATTAATTTGTTGGCTTTAACCAACACAAACACAAAATGAATTCGAAATAAAATGTGTTATGTTAATTAACAGAAACTGCTGGTGGTACGTAAACATTAAAGCGTTGCTCGGCTAATATTTTTTAATTAATTTCAACATAAATGCCAAAGCAAATTGGGAATGATTTGTAAATAATGATAAAGAGAACATCTCTTTGTGCAAGTTTATTTATAATGAATATTTTTTATATGACAAAAAAAGACGTTTTATTCGACATGAAAATGAGCTGCTAGGGCTGACATCTGAAAATGACTGTTGGCGGTCAACAAAAGAATTTGGGGCTCTTGTTTAGAGCGAAAATGGTTTATTAAAGCAGTTTGTCCCCTATTAAAAGTGTAATGGTCACTTGAACAAAAGAAGACTTATGCCATAATGTGAATGTTTCTGTATGGACAAATGAAGGTCAAATTGTTTTTTTTTTTTTTTCGAAGTTAGCAGCAAATCAAGATTGTCGTAATTTCCTTCATTTTTCTTAACAAATTGATTAATTTCTTTTTTGCTAGTAAGCATTGGATAATATTGCCTTTTTCTCAATCATAAATAGATATTTGTGCCTTTCATGGAGGTGGAGGTTAATTCATAGCACACCGGGCGAATCCGAAGGGGGTGAATTAGAAAGATTTTTGGGTGAGGTTTCTTCGTTTTTTAGCATGCAGAGAGTAAGCAGACTTAAAAGATAGACATGTGCACCCAAGAGGATACAAGCATTCACAGGTTTTATAAGCCCACCTCTGTCTAATAACTCCTACTCTGTTGCCGAGATGGAATCAACGGTGGCGTGCACAGTTCCAATCAGGCCGAAGTACTTAGTGAACGCCTTATATGGGCTTCTACGACGAATTCGGAGCTTAGGCCTATAAAGAGCGGCATCTTAACAGTAAGCATATGAAGCGGCTCTACACAGAAGGACTAAAGCTGAAAAAGCGTGCGGTTGAAGAGATAGAGAGATGTTAGAACAGAAATGATCTACAAAAATTTTGCCAGAGGATCAAAAGGTCCTGCCAAGGGCAAAAAGATCGACCGAAGCCTGTAATCACCATCAAGGGTATATCGTAGTGGAATCGCAGTCTGTGCTGAGGATTTGGAATAACCATTTCTGCAGACTGCATAACGGCGAAGATAAACCGAATACCGCTGCCAGGCAGAACGAACCATTTAACCCGAACAAAGTCGTTAAGCCTTTAGCCCAATGAATCGGTTGCATCCGTTACGTCGAAGAACACAATTGTCACTTCAGTGAAATACACACGTTTTTATGGGAAGTGCCGATGCCGGATGCCCTAGCTGCCGATCTTTTCAAATCCGCTGGCGATAAGCTGGCTAGGTACATGCACCAGCTCATCTAGCAAGATATGGTCGGAGGAAAGTATCCTTGATCAATGGCACAGGCATCGGGCATACTTTGCTCCAAAGCATTGTTTGCCAGATCCCCAACAAAGGTGACCCTTTAAACTGTACCAACTACAAAGAATTCAGTCTTCTTAACATCGCATACAAGATCTATGTGAACGCCTGAAGCCATTTGTCAACAATCTTATAAGCACACATCAGTGTTGCTTTAGGCCAGGAAAGTCCACCACCGATCAAATATTTACACAGTGGCAGATCTTGGAGAAAACCCTAAAATTCCAAATTGATAGTAACCCCCTTTATCGATTTCAATGCCACGTATGGCAGCATCTATACTATAGAGACGAGCTGTATGGCACAGTGTCTAGTTTTGGCATTCCTGCTAAACACGTCAGTCTGTGCAGAATGACAATGGAAAACTCACGCTGATCCGTCAAGGTCGGTTAGTACCTCACCGACCCCTCTGATGTCCAAAAGGATTTACGCGAGAGGACGCGCTGTCATGTGACTTCTTTAAAATCAAACTTGAGAGAATTATGCAGAACTCCCACGCCAACACCAGAGGCACAATCTTTAAAAGCCCGTTCAACCACATGCATACGCAGACGACATTGACATGATTGGAAGAACAAAGCGTGATGTCAGTGAAGCATTGGTGAGTATTGGGACGGAAGTGGCGAATATGGGCTTAGCAGTCAACGAGGGCAAAACAAAGTATAAATGTTGTCATTAAGAAAAGATACCCAACACCAACGTTTTGGACAAAACAACAACATCGAAAACTATAATTTCTCGGTAATTAGGGGCTTTGTCTATATGGAATCAAACAATCGCTGTTTCTTTGATCTTAGAAGGTAATTGAGTAACAAAGCCCCCTCTCGAGCAACTAAAGTGTCCATTTATAAGACCCTCAAATTCCCAGTCCTGGTTTACGGTGCAGAAACATTGACCCTGTGGAAGGCGGATGAAAACTCTTTAGATTACTTTGAGAGGAAAATCCTACAGGTGATTTTTGGCTCCGTCGCGTCGCATAGATGGAGAGTGAAGGAGGAAATACAACGACTGCGATCGCAAGGTCATCTCGGCTGAATGCACACCAACGCCCTGGGCGGGAAAATCTTCGAATCCATACTGCGGGGGCAGCGCAATAGAAGAGCGCCGACACTCAGACGGCGCACGTAAATCGAAGAAACTTAATCAAACTTCGCGTGTGAAATTGGGGACGGCTACCTGGAGATAGAGTTGGCTGGAGGAGCCTGTTGGCTGAGGCCCAGGTCCACCCCGGACTGAAGCGCCACCTTAAGTAAGTAAGTAAGTAAGTACTTAACAAATCATAGAAGACTTTCTTGAATCGTTGATACTAAAGTAAGTTTTGAAGCAAAGTAAAATTTGTACGGAATAAAATTCAATATTATGTATATCTTCTTTTAAATATGGGTACTTACTGTAGGTATCGAGACTTCAGTAGTATTGTTATATTAATCATATACGTATATGACTATATGTGTATTATGTAGGTACTTTCTTAAGTGTTATTAATTTACCTGAAATAAATAAAAAAAAATGTAATACATATCATATTTCTTTTCCAATATTGGATAGTAAAAATATTTTAAAATTATTGCAAGAAAGTTTAATATACTTGAAAACTTGTTTTCCTTCAGGTCCCATAAAGTTCCATGATGAAATAGTCCCAAAATGGTACTTTAAGCAAACTATTTATTACTCTATCCCTTTATCCTAAACAATTTGTTGAAAGAAAAACAAGTTCAACACGTCCTCTTTACATTATAAACTATTGATACCCATTGTTAACATTTCGGTTTCAAAGCTAATTTTTCAAAGTGGCTTGTTGTATTCAAACCAATTTACCTATTCATGCGAAAGGATCGACCAAAACTTCTGCCGCAAATTGTTACATTATGATTTCATAGGGTGTGAGGACTCATCGCCAAACCAAATCACATTAGAATCACAAAAGCCTCCTGTCTAGTTTTCACTTTAAACGAAATCCCCTCTGACCCAAAAATCCATTCAGAGTTTACCTATACTAGCCTTAGCCACAGGGAACTCCACAAACTAATTGAAAATATTTTCGGTCCCATCTAATCTCCTTATCTGCACGAAAACTTAGATCAATGAAATAATAATACGGTTTCCTTTTTGTGTAATCCAAAAACACAGCAAAACAAAAAATACAAATCCCGAGACAAAAAATCAAAATCGGAAACCCATATACGCAGCGTTTTATGAGTTTCCTTAACTCCTTCATTTCGCATCCTTAAACATTACATAACCCAACATAATGCCACAATATAAACAGCTTCCTATCTACCCTGGCTAACCATTACAATCGACCTTTTTTTTTTATCCCGGTGAGGGTTGTTTTAACCCTTAAAACATTTTACGCAGTCCGGGATTATATACAAACAGACACACGCACACACATCCGGTGTGGTCCTTTTTTGAAAATCTGGGATTTTTATTAGCAAACGAAAACAACATTTATGAGAAAATTATGCTATACTGTGTATAAACTGTGGATGCGAGTTCGCCGGGACTCAATGTGACGAAAGAGGGCGGCAGTGCTTACATGGGCAGACATTGAAGTAAGGAATGAGGACGAAACGTCTGGAGACTGTTGATCGCATATCGAAGACATTTAGAAGATTCATAAAGTGAAAGCAGAAAAAAAACACACAGTTTTGAAAAGGACGAGCACAGTTGGCAGTTACCAGCCTGCCGCCCGCCCGTTCAAAAGCGATACGTCCTCTTTTATTGCCGATTATCGGTTCTTAAGCATATATGCATTCTGGCAATAAACGGGTGATTATTGTTGGATTATTGGTAAATTGCATATTGAAACAATGACGGATACATTCTGTAAAACGAGGACATGGCAAATGGCCTTAAATTGGGCCATTTGTAAAGAAATAACCGTTATTACGTAAGCACCTACACGCATAGGCTGAAACCATTTGGTAAACAGATTGCGAACCGCTGTTAGATTGAATTGGGTTTTATGAATGCAGGTAAGGTACGTAAAAGCAATTTCGAGCAGAAGCTGGGAGGTTTGATTAATTTCGTTGCAGTTTGCAAAGGTTCTTTGAGTGCCGCATTATGTTCGGAACTAATTCATTGAACGGTTCTCCTTTGCCAAAGGAAGCAATATAGTTACTTCAGTGGGCTGCACTGAAACGGCAACCAAAACTACAACAACTAGTCTATCTGGCCAGTGGGAGACTATAGCAAGTACTTTAAATCTGCTCAGTTCAGTCGCATTGAGTTTGTAATTTCACTTTCATTCCCTCACTGTCAATAAATTTTACAAGTTAGCTATAAAAGAAAATCTAAGAAGAACATTAGCGTTACGAACACATGTATGAAAAGGTATAAAATAAAATGAGTGTGAGAACCAGAGAAATAGAGGTAACCAATGCCGTATATTTTTCGGTGTATAGAGAGCCTCCGAAAACTGAACGAACTAGGTTGGAGGAACAAATTACCCTCTTACGGATACCTGATGTCCTGATCATGGTGCGATAGAGAGTAATTAAATGGTTGACTCTCTGGCAACAAAGTGGGCATCTAGGCCTTCGTTGGCTCTGAACCGTTTTCTTTTTTTTTTCGAAACATGGCATCATACCATCAAAGATGAGTTCACGAAACTAGAGAGTGCAAACGAGAACAACGCTTTCTTTAGGTATGGAGGCAGGCTTAGAGACTTTTTTGGCAACACAACCATAAAATATTGAACGAAAACGGGTGTAACTGAAAAATTTCTCTGCAAATATTGCGACGAGACCGGTGAAACTCCAGACCATCTGATGGGTTCCTGTGGAGCACTAACCTAAAAAAGACAAAACTACTTGGGCAAGCACCAACTTATCAGTTGAGGAAATACCATCACTAGAGCTGTCTCTTGTCATTAGATTCTAAAAATAAGCTGGCTTGGAGAGACTGCTCTAAGACAGATTTCTTTCGTCAAGGCAAAGCAATCACTGACCGCTCTGCAGTTGCCTGTTCCCAGGCTCAGCGAAGAGAGTTTCAGTCCCCAGTTCGAGCATGGTCTGCATCGAACTGCAGTACACGTGGTAGTACACCGGCCGGCATAGCAAAATGAAAAAAAAGACAAACTATCTGAGAGTTTAATTTGCTATGAGAGACCTCTTAGTTCGCGGTGCGGAATGTGAGTATACCCTAAATCGCACACAACACACATGCTTGTGAGTAGTCAGGCAATGGCTTTTCTGAGTTGCAAGTTCCAAAAAGTTTTTTTTCTTCAATAATGAGTAGCTAGAAGCACGATGGAAATTAAATCGCCCACACAATCGACAATGCCCGCTTTTACCATGTTAGATCTTTTGAAGAATTTGCTTCTCTAAAAGTTTGCTCTCAATCGAAAAAATAAATTATTTATGACAAATATAACAATCTCTAAGATCAATGCATAAAAAATTAGAGCTCCGAACATTTTTTGGGGCCGTTTATGTGTAATAATTTTTTTTTTATGGGTTTGGTTTCCGCCTTTAACGCATTTCTTCGTGGTTCTTTCTAACGAGATAAAAGTGAAGGATTTTGTTCTTAGTCCACGCCTATTTTGGGGGCCCATACAAATTATTGACTTATAATGTTTAAATTTATTACAAGAAACTTAATGCCCATATAAGTGTTACATCCTTATTAGGGTAGTCTATTTAGAAGATCAATACAGACGAACTCTTGCACTTACTCAATTTTTATACCCTACCCACGATATATTAGGTTTGATGTACCTATAATTTGTAACGCAGTGAAATAACCACCGTAGACCGCTAAGACCTTTTAGAGATATGAATGGGCTCGATAGGAGAATCGATAAAGGTATGTCCATCCGTCTGTCCGTCCGTATGTAAACAACATTTCCGCCTTAAATTTTAAGCTTGGGAAACTTGGAGAGTGGGCTGGGAAGCCAGTCCCTCAGATCAAATTTGAAAATTAGTTAAATCCGCCCACAGGCACCTCCACTACAGGCCTGTATGTGCTATCATCTCTAATTTTTGACCACGTCCACTTTTTAAGGGATCTTAACTTAAAACGACTGTTTTTCAATAAATATAGACATATGAAATTTGACAAAAAAATTCCACATCAAAATTTGGAGATATAAGGATTTTATAACCTTTTTGTACATATAGTATATGCTTCCGCTTTTAGTTAAAAAGGAGTCTTAGTCCGAAATGTATGCAACCACCTAGCATAAAGCATTCAACAGTTATATTTTGATATACCGCAGTTTCTTTTTTGGTAGGGTAGAGTTCTTTGCAATCCGTCGCAGACGGACTGAAGCTTTTAGATGCGCACTGTTTCACTTTCCCACTTGTTTATTACCAAACAAGTCTCTTCTTATACTAGTTGTGAACATAGGGTGTTTCAAAATAATTTTTTTGGGAATTGATGCGTGAGTATAGTCTAAAAAATCCTTTAGCAGCAGGATATCTTCAACTTTGACATCATTTACATAGAATTTAAGATTTAATTCCTACATTGGATAAGCTTAATGCTATACTGACACAAATATCTTCGCTGGTACTTACTACAGCTACAGGCACCTCACAGGGCTTTGTGTCGCTGTAATTTCAGTCGCAGTGAACAGCTGATAAACGGAAGCCAAATGGCGAAAAACCGTCCCGTGTATTGCAGAATTAGCAATACATTTTTATACGCCACTTAGAAAATTTCGCCGTCCGGTCGAATCCGGATAGTGTAAAAGGAGCTTAACGCTAACGATAATATTTTACCAATTGAAAATCTTTCGAAAAAAATCTCAAACATAGACAATTGTTCGGGGTTTGAAAGAAAAATATAGCGGAGGTAAAATATTGTATTGTTTTTGAGATACGCTCAAAATCTTTTAAGTTGCTTTTATTTTTGAAAGTGTCTGTTCAGGAGATGGCAGCACTTAAATGACAGTTCTAACAATTGGAAGGTGGGAGCCCTTGCCAATTGTCAGACCTGACATGTATTGTGACACATAAGAAAATGAGTTTTGAAATAAACGTGGAGGTCGAGAAGGTTAAGAAAATAATTGAGCGAAAGTTTTTCCTTTGTCGAGTTTTCCTCTTTGCTAACAATTTACAGTGTCATAAAATTTTCCAGTCATTTTAGGTATTTTTAACCCCAATCTGCGGAAAAATTCTTAGTGAGCTGAATTTTCGTATATGCATTTATTATGGCGTTGTTAAGAAAATGTGAATAATCGTCATTGCTATAAAATGCCTATAACTTCTGATGTGTTTCTATCTTATCAACTAAAGCTTACGCAAGCACAAACCAATTGAATAGCAAAACTGTGTCAACATATAAAGAAAACCCGTTTGTAATTTTTTTAAGCTTTTTTAACAAAAAACATCAAAAAAGTTTATTCATCACTTAACAACATATTTTATACAAATTAAGCAATTATTTATACGTACGACAAGTCTCACAAAAAGACGACACATCGCTTCGTATATGAGTTCTTACTTGTCGGTTTTTCCTTTGCAGGCAAACAGACAAAATACACACACCGGTAACTGTCATGCGCCGTTTGTAGTCATTTTTTCTTTGCCTACCTCTTAAGATACAGTACTTTTGTGTGGCACTTACAACATCGCTCACTTTTATTAAAAAACTCTTTTTTTGTGGGTAGGTAATAACCTTCATAAGCACAATGAGGATCGACAGCGATCGATCAGGGTAGTGTAATATGCTTTCTCACTGGAAAATCTCCCAATTTTTGTCAGACCTTGACTAAGTTTCTCTAACAAGTAGTTCATGGCTGTTTCACTGAAATATACTTCGTGTCGCATTATTAATGAATAATGTCCGACTATCAGTGCAATAGTACAGTATCTTTGAACCTATAGGAGCCATATTATTAGACTTATAGTTTTTCCAGTAAAACCAATAGTTCTTGGTTTTAATATATGAGAAATAATAATTTCAATCTTATTTCTCATTATGGCAATATGAGAAATAATAATTTCAATCTTTTTAAATTAATACCGAAGAAATCATTGAAATCAGCGTAAAACTATTTAATTAAAAGGAAATACTATTAATAAATGGATTATTGAAATAATAGTCGTCACATTGAGAGTTTAATGGGATATTTTTCCCTGAGTGTATGCAGGGAAATTCTGGACGAGTTATCACTTGGCAACACTGTAACTTTGTGTTGGGTGCCAGGTCACACCGATATATCGGGAAACGAAGAAGCGGACAAGCTTGCGACATATAGGTCTGGGATGAACGCATCTCTTGCCCTCAAATCTATAAGAGTCCCTTTGAGTTCGAATCCTTGAGTAGAACCAACCTACGTTGGACAGAACTTGATACGTGCAGACACACAAGGGAGCCAGCGGTAAACAAAAAGAGATCACTATTTTTAATCGGACTAGCCCGCAGGAATATCCGAGTACTCACGGGGCACTGCGCTGTGGGTCTATACGCTGAGCGGCTAGGCACATCGCATAACGATTGCTGCGGAAGCTGCAGGGACGTTGAAGAAATTGAATCTGTTCGTCACCTGCCTTGCGAATGCCCAGCCCTAAACAGCATCAGGCGTAGTACCCTCGGCAGTTACTTCTTCAACGAGCTCGAAGATCTAAATAATGTAGATCCAAAGGACCTCCTAAGATTTGTATACAAATCCGGGTCTATTTCTGTTTTCATTCCAGGTATTAAGAAGGTTCCCAATGGACACAATGGACCCAACTGCTGGTCTAAGTGAAGCCGTGACTATTGTCAAAAGGTCATCCATCAACCTAGCCTAACCTTACCTATGACTGTTTCACAACAAGCGCACCAGCTATCAAGCTTCTGTAGTAATCGCGTTTGGCAGGTTACCATTTAACGAAAGCACCTACAATACCGTCATTATGTGCGGTGTCCTCTTACGAGGCTTGATTCAACGGTCTACTTCGTTGTAGTCGGCGTGCAAGATTTGTCTGATCCAGAGTTCGGGGTATAATGTGGTTGCGAAGGCGAGTGCGAAGTTTGCGAGCAAAGTTTCTTACCTCGTCGGTCGCAACCGTGACCGCATAGGTTTCGACGTAAATCGCCATTTCTTATGGAGCCTTTACGATTGCCCTTAGTGTCTTATTTTGAAATGTTTCTAAAATACATAATTTTGCTTGGTATGGTATATCCTCAAAGTTACCGTACGTCCAAGATGGTTTTGGCACTTGCTTATAAAACAGCAGTCTGTTGTATACGCTTATTTTCGAATAACGTCCGATAAGCCAATTCAGTTCCCCTAACTTGATTTCAAGTTCGTCGCTATTTTTTTTAACGTGTGGGTTCAAATTAAGTTTTGCCGGTAGGGTCATGCCTAGATATTTTGCCTTCGGTTGCGTGTGGAATTTGTACTGAGTTGATAAAGAGAAGTAAGTTGCTTACCCTCTTGTAAGTAAAATGTACATGCCTTGATTTTGTCTCGTTAAGAATGATTTACCAGGTTGTTGTCCTTTCTCATATTTTGTTCAAAGCGCATGGGAGTTTCCCCATTGATAGTTCGACTGTCTTATCCGTAGCGAGGATAGCAGTGTCATAAGCGACTGTGCCTACAGTCGTTGTTTCATCTTGAGGTACCTACGTATCTTGTAAAAAGGAAAAGCCGTGTTGGACCAAGGACGCTTCCTTATGGAACGCCCGCGTGTATTTCTTAAGATTCTGTCAAGATAAGACTCCAAGAGTGCATAAACTTTTGCCGGCAAAACTTTCAGTAGCTGATATTTTGGGCCCTTGTGCCAAACTTTATCAAAGGCTTGGGATAAACGTCAAGAAAAACGGTAAAACAAATAATTTTCGCTTCTCGATTTCAGGCTTCTTTAATTTCATTGGTTATTCAATAGATCTGGCTCAATTATTGAATGTTCGACCTTCAAACATGGTTTTCTTCTCCTTAAAAGAGGGCATACTTTCAATCTCTGAAGCATCCTAAGGACTTGGAATGCTTCAGAAATAGAGAGTATTGAATAAAAGCCGTAACATTCTCGATTCAGGGAAAACGTTTGAGAGATAAAATCCCTTGTAATAATTCTATAATGGACCTTAATGTGAGCAGAAATATGAGAACTATAAAAATTATGTTGAAGTTTTATCAGGTTCTTTTCCTCATAGGTATTACAAAATTTTTCTTTATATTCTCTTTCCAAAGCTAATATAAAGCAGAAGAATTTTTTTCATATTTTAACCAGAACTGCCAGGTAAAGCTTTAGACCTATATCTATAGACATACTTATAGGAATTGCAAATGCATTTATTGATTGATGCAAACTCAACTTTCAGTTACAAAAATAACCCACCAGTTTATCATGAAGATAATAAGTTCATTATCCTATTAACGCTATAATAAATTCATTGAATTTATTCTTCCTTCTTTGAAAAATATTTATTTATGGATTTTCATTCATCATAGGTAATTGCTTATCATCAGTTGAAATCATAAAAGCTTTTGATTCTTTTACAAAACGCTCAGTCGTTAATGGTTTTATTTATTTCTCTCTCATGTCGCATATGGATGAGATACGTTCTTGGAACCCTTTTTGCCATAACTTAAATACCCAGAAGAGATATTTATGTACATTCCATGCCGTTTGGCTAGTAGTCTATAATGTAATTGGATTGAGTTTTTGAATTTTATTAAAAGACATGCATGGTTTGTGAATTTAGGAAATACATACATGCGGGAAAGTAAGAATACAGAAATGTGTATGAGAAAGAGAAACACATTGGTATCATGGAGAAGTGCATGAAATCGAACCGACAATTTGAACTGATTTGCAAAAGATTTTCATATTAGAATATATTCATAATGTTCGTTATATGTCTGCAATTGAAAGAGAATCTTATGAGACCAAAAAATTCTAAATTCCTGTAAATATTTCTTCCTCTATCTTCTTCCATCGACCCGACAATTTCAAACTGATTTACAAAAGAAATTCATATTAGAATACACTCATAATGTACCTACGTAATCTTCTTCTTCTTCTTTTTCGTTTAGGCGGAAGGTTATGATCTGAAGTGATGGATCATAACCCTTCCACTCTACTGCAATCCTAATGGTCCACTTGTGGGGTATGCCAAACTCATAATGAACGTAATATCTAATATGTAATTGAAAGTCAACCTTTTAAGACCAAATGATTCTGAATTCCTGTTAATTTTTCTTCTACCATCTTTGGAGTTTTTCGGTGACTTATTTACATTTCCATAAACACTGATTTTAACTGCTCTTACATTGAAAACAACTCTTTACTGGTTTAGAGTTGCCACTCTTGGCACCCTTGCTAGCCACACACGATTCAACAATGGTTAAATGTTATTTCACGTTATTTAACGATATTTTGCTGCACGTGCACCACTTAGATAATGCACTCACACTGTCCATGGATTAAGTTAACTGCCTTACACAACTGCAAACACACAATCAAAAGGTGTCGCACATTTCGTAACACAATGTCAACATTTGCGTAATTAAAGGTCGGTCATATCGATAAATTTCAGGATATACGGCAATGTCTTACGTATCCATTGGTAACCAGATGCTGCAGTTGATGAAAGGGCGATTACGTTTGGCTATGTGTGGACACAGTTCATAGATAAACTCTGTGTCAGGTGTAGTGCGTCAACAAACCATTTACGCTCCAGATGCTCCTTAAGCGATGAAATTGACCAACACACCCATTGACAATCGAAGACAACGTGCATGAATTCAATTATGAAAAGCCTTTCATAGGGAATGTGTAGTATAGTTCTAGACTCCTCGTAGAGCTTGGTCGGTATTCCACAAGTTTTAAATTGATTAAGGCATAATGCCATACTCTAATCGAACTCCTTAAACTTCCCAAATGCTGTACAAAACTCTGCTTAAGGGAGTTGGCTTTGCTGTTCCTACATGTATATACATCTAATAGAATTTAATGAATTGGGAATTGCTCGAAGTGGTACCAATGGGCAGTCAAGCTGAAAACACTCCCGTGTGTGTCCTCTATGTCTCTCACCAAGTAGTAACACTGCACTGGTGTGACATGGAATTTTACCCTTTTTTTTACTCCATTTTACATTTTAGCTATACCTGTTCTATGACATAAATTCTATTATCATGAAAGTTGAAAACAATTTTTAATACTTTTGTGGCTATGGTTAAAAAGTTGTTCCTTATATGGTTTTGGAAAACCTTGGCCACGTGTGGTTTATTTATCCTCGATAAACTCATTAAATCTCGATGTCAAAGTTTTTATTTTAGTTTAATAGTTTGCACTGAAATTATATACATGTCTGTCCATGGAATAGTTAGGGATTTTTAAAGTTAAAAGTTGAGCTTAGATAAACTGTAGGTAGCTGGTATCGTGAAAACATAATGTGAGACCTGGAAAAAGCTATACTCAATTATTGTTTTATTAACTAACATGGCCTATTAACATTGCTTCCCTATATTTTTTTATGTAATATAAAAATAAAGAGGTTCGCGTACAAGTTCTGAAACCCAAAATCGAGAAGAACTAAGAACCAAGAGTGCTGAAACTAAGAACCAATAGCTTCCTTGAGCACAATCGAAACTGTGAAAAAATACCATCAGGTAGAAAATCATGTACAGAGGGCTTAGCGTACAGTAAATAATTGCTTTAATATATTTTCAACTTTATATTTTTCTTTTTTTTTTTACTGACTATTTCCGACTTTCATGTCATATTTTTAAACACATCCTCTTGGCTCGAATTGTTTTGCTTAAATTTTCCAGTATTTTTGAGTCAAAATTTAAGAAGATTCGTGGATATAAGGTCTTTGATTACGATTTTTTTTTAAATTAAATGCTGTCATGTATAGAAGTGTCAAAGATGAAAAAAATAAAGGAAGACATTCTTGAATATTTGCCTGGATTTAGGATTTTAAAATTATTAAAAATATTTTTTGATTAGTTTTAAGGTTTTCAATGCATTTTTGGTTAAAGACAACTGTTGTTGTTTAAGGTTAATTTTAAGTTTCGATACTCAAAAGTTTTTGGAAATACATGCTGACAAATAACATTTTCATGATTTTTCTACTCGACTCAGGGTATATTAAGTTTAATGTATAGTTTGTAACGCAGTGAAATAATCACCTGGGATTTAGAGATACTCCTGGAATTTATAGATATGAATGGGACCGACAGGAGAATCGATTAAGCAATGTCCGTCCGTCCGTATGTAAACAATTTTTGGGCCTTAAATTTTAAGCTAGATAGCTGAAATTTGGTGGGTTGGCTGGAAGTCCAGTCCTTTAGATCAAGTTTGCTATACAATAGCAACATACTATACTATACAAACTATACAATAGCACAATAGCTACATACTTGCAAAATTAGCTGAATCCTACTTCATCCCTGTATGTGCGACCACCTCTAATTTAAAAAAATACTTTTTCCAAATTTTAGCTATGTTAGAATGGTGCTAGCGCATTAATTTATGGTATGCGAAATTGCCTTGTAATTGTCTCTAAAGATTGAAGTTTGGCCTTTTCGTTACCCACTTTTTAACCAGTTTTGAATAAAAATTTAACTTTTTCAAAAATATCATATGAAATAGGAAAAAAAAATTAGATATATAAAATTTTTCTGTAGTAGGTACACCATTATTATGTCTCCGACTACTTTTGGTATGGTTAAAAGAGTGTTTTTTTTTCGTCAAAAGGCAGGGTTTTCAGTCTAAAAATGTTACCGCGTCGCAGAAAGCATCTAGGGGGTCATAGTTTTTATTCCGCCCACTTTTTGGAGGCATAGCAATTTAATTTTAAGTGAGGGTCTTTCTATCCGTCACCAGGACTGAAGCTTTTACATACCCAATGTTGTGCTTTTCCACTTATTTTCACAGATTTTTGATATAAGTAAAAAAATTTGATCTTTCGACGACTCAGATCACTCACTAACAGCAGGTGCTGATGGACGGACAACAGTGCGATACCCTAAGAGGTCATTTTGCCTTTTTTTTGGCAGACCAATAAAAAATTAACAAAATTGCATATTGTCTGACAGCACGCAACAAGCAAAAGCAGGTAAATAAATTAAAAATAATGATAATTAAAATGACGTCAAGAAAAGGACTATTGTCATATCTAACAGTGGCAAGAGGATCAACCACGCCGCATGGCGGATTTTGGAATTAAGAAGAAATATCAAGAAAAATCATTCGGGTATAAATGCTTCCTATGTGGATAACAAAATCCCCCGTGAAAAGGCCAGCTACTAGGGGGGGGAGGGGGGGAGGGTAGTAGACTCTCAGGCGGTCAGGCCACTATAAGTTCTCAGGCCTACTATAAGTTTTTTGGGTAACTGATCACTGGGCTTAAATCACCCTAATTTTTAAAATTTAAAAATGGTGTTAAAATTTAACACCACCGCAAATGTCCCATGTCTTCCTTTATCTGTCAATAACTGTCATTTACTGAATTTACCTATATAATTTAATCTCTTTATCATGATGTCAACGTCCAGACACAATTTTCGGCAATTTAAGCAAAAAACTCATTTTCGAGGACTCCCTTCAATCAAATTCTGGCTCTTTTCAATGTCGAAAAAGTGTATTGTATTTTTCGCATTTCACTCAAAATATTGTTAATACGCGTTTTTTAAGGTTTGATCGTCGGGTGACGATCTCAATCCCAATTCCAGTAGGTTACTACCAGACAAGAATGAAAAACGCTATTCAAAAAAAAAATGTAATGATTAATTGATCAGATCCTACATATCTTCTTATAACTTTTTCTGGCGTTATGAATTTCGTTTTAACGCACTTAGATTTGATGGCCTACCACCAGCAATAATTTCAACACTTAAAGGAAATGTTCAAAACTATAACTATAAATCATTGCTAATTATTGAATCGTGTAGTACAAGCAAATACATAATTTGCACACATCATACCGGGAAAAAAAAATTAATGACTGTCACTATGTAATTTAAAATGGGCCACCACAAACGTACCAACATCTATAAGTATATACAAAGATACATAATACATGCTTGCACTGAATTTATGTTACATTCGAAAAATGTAAAAGCAAATATTGATTCCATAGAATCATAACGATTTCATACACTTTTTGAACTTTACATGATTCGTTGTGATGATGATTATGATGATGATGATGGTGATGACGGTGCAAACTTCAAAGTCCTGTATTTATTCGTTTTTCCCGTGGACTTTTTTGTGCTGCGCACTGTTAAAAAAATTAAGGTCGAGTACAGCACACATGTATGACTGTTGTTAGAGAGCCACAGCGTTGTTAGTTCGAGTATAAACGCAGTAAAGTACTCAGCACACAATGGTAATATAATTCAAACCCATTGCGAGGAGTGATTACTTATACATATCATATCCTGGTCGTTTGCCTATACAATCCTACATACTTGCATATTTCACGCTAGAGCAGCAGCATTCAGTTGAATGATGCTCTTCTTTATAGTGCATGCGTGTATTCATAGTATGTGTGTATGGTTGGTTGCTAGAAGGGATCTGGAAAAAGTGGAATTCAGTTCCACCAATCTTTTTTTTTCTGGCCTGATTGATGGAGACATTGAGAACTGTAAATATTAAACAGCCGTTCAACACAAAGTTTCTATGTCGTCGCCATAAAATTTACAACATTTCTGATACAACTTTTTCCCTGCTTCAATTTTGAAGGATCAGCATTCAGCATCAGCACTATCCCTTCATTTGTAGGGGTGTTGGCACGGGGTAGATGAGGTTTTGTATTCGATGCATTCTAAGCACACGAAACGTTTTTATTTTTATCCGTAAAGCATCGACACTCATCGGTGAATTGATTTTGAAGATCTATGCAAAGGATGGGGTTTTTGAGAGTTTTACGTTTGTTTGCTCTATTGAACAGCTGCAGTTTTTCGGAAAGGAAGTTGAAAGCTGTAAGAAATGTGGGTTACAAATAACACGTCTCAACGGAAGACTTATTCCAGTGGATGCGGAAACATTTCGTTTTATAGAAAACTTTTAAGTAAAGTGCAAGAGCTGAAGAGTTGTTAAGGAACTTGTGGTGCTCAAAGACTAGTAAATTTGACTATATTTAATGTACTTTAACAGCAATCGATACAAAATTCAAAGTAAATGGTAAAAGGGTTTAAAATAAGGCAGGCGATTTGAAGTTAAAAAAGGCATGTCAAGGCACTGGGTTTAAGTTGAAAAGTATATTCCTAGATCTAAATTGTTTTTGTGTGATTTTTTACATTTCTTATTTTTCTGTGCTTCCGATTTGCCAAGTCGAAAACTAACTGGCACGGTAAACTTAGAATAGCCTTCAGCTGAACTCTCACAATCACTTTCTAACGCAAACATCTCTCTACATGCTGCGTAAGTTATAGTTGGATGGATCTAGTGGGCAATCGGTATCTATGATATACTCTCGGAGGATCTTTCAGATTCTCGCGGTTGTAAGGCTGTGAAACAGCTTTTGTTGCCCCGGTCGGGACTCGAACCTGAGACCTCGTGCACAGTAGTTGTGTACACAAAACAAAAGCAGTGACTATAACAGAATTTAAAATGTTTGGAAAAACTCTTGGGACTTGCCGCAAATGCTTTCTATTCGCTTTTTATGTGCTCAAAATTGAAAAACTGAAACTACCCAAGAGATGAAACAACCCCGACAACGAATTCTGTACACCAAAACTTTAAACAACAACTTAGGTCATGGAAAGGCTGATAAATTGTCAACTAATGAAATATATCTCGAGTCATAGAAGCTACTTAAGGGCCGGCAATGTAGCCTTAGCAGCAAAAGATCCACAGGTGATTTGATGACTTAGCTCACTGAAAAGTAAAACCGCTTCTTGCATCTCTTTGGAAAAAGAGTGCTTGATAATTCGAAGCATATGGCAGATTCTGGCCCACGCTCTCCTCGTGGTCGAAAATGGGAAGGGGTTAAAATTCAGCTTTTCAACAATTTCCTTTTCCAAATTTTGCCTAAAAAGATTTTTTTTTTTAAACCTCCCTTTTTCCGTCAGACTACGACTAAGTTTCCTTAACAAGTAGTTCAAGCTTCTGTAGCAATCGCTTGTGGCAGGCTGCCTTCCTACAATACCATAAATTTATGCGGTTTCATCTTATGCTGCTAGATCTAACGTTCTCATTTGTTGTAGTCAGCGCGTAAGATTTGTCTGATCCAAAGTTCGGATAATTTCATTGTTGCAATGTGCGCGAAGACGAGTACTAAGTTTGCGAGCAAAGTTTGTTACATCGTCAGTCACGGTTGCGATTCCTAGATCTCGGTGTAGATCGCTTTTTCTTATGTACCATGGAGCATTAACGATTGCTCTGAGTGTCTTATTTTGAAAAGTTTCTAAAATAGATATATTGCTTGGTTTAGTACAACCCCATAGTTGTATATACCGTACGTCCAAGATGGTTTTAGCACTTGCTTATACAAAAGCAGTTTGTTATATAAGCTTAGTTTGGAAAATCTTCCGATAAGCCAATTCATTTCTCTTAACTTGATTTCGAGCTCGTCGCGTTTTTTTTTTAACGTGCGGCTTTCATTTAAGTTTCGCGTCTAGAGTCATTCCTAGATATTTGAGTACGGAATTTGTACCGAGCTAATGAATAAAGGTTTGTTGTTTATCTTTTTATAAGTAAAGTTAATATGCGTTGACTTAGTCTCGTTAAGGGCGACTCGCCAGCTCTTCGTCCAGTCGCATATTTTGTCTAGCGAGAATAGCAGTGTCGTCAGCGAACGTAGCTAAAATTATTCCCTGTTCGTGGGGTATGTCTCTTGTATAAAGCAAAAATTCAATTGGGCCGAGAACGCTTCCTTGCTTCCTTGGGATTCCGGCATTTATCTCTTTGAATTCCGAGTACTCATTTTCGTACCTTACGTGAAAGATTCTGTCTTAAAGACAAAAAGATAAAATTAATTAATAAATCTGTCTAAAAAGATAAAATTCAGCGCATTCAGCAAAAATTTTACTTAGTTGAAGAGAGCAAAAGAAAACAATTAAGTAAGTGCAAGAGTTCGTGTGTAAGGAACTTACCCTTACCTTAAAGAAGTACACGACCCTCTTTACCCTGTGACACCAAATTTAAAAATTGTTGGCTTGAATCCATATACTTTATGTCAATTATTTGTATTGTTTACGCCCTCAATATGGCCGTGGGTTGTGGACTAAAATCGATGAATTCTAATTTCGTTAGAATGATGAGAAAATGCATTAAAAGCAAATATAAAGGCTTTAAAAATAAGGTTTTTCCTCTAAAGCGGCCCTTAAAGTGGGCAGAGCTCAATGGTTTGTATGAAAAAACTAAGAAAAATCTTAAATATCTGTTATACAAGTTATACATTTTTTTCGATTAACCAAGAATTTGCCGAGAAATAAGGAAAATTCTTCCCTTCTTCTCTTCCCTTAGTTTAAAATCCTAACTTGTTAAAAGTGGGCATGGTCGATGGTGTGGGCAGTCCATTTTTATACCCCATCCCATAGGATAGGATGTATACTAAGTTTGATTCATAGTTTGTAACATAGAGAAATAATCACCGCAGACCCCCAAGACCTTAGGTGCATATTTTAAGTCGAATTGTCCGTCTGTCTGTCGGTAGTTTTAAAGCCTTACAGTTTTAGCCAGGAACTTGCAACTTGATATCTGTTCTATCTAGTTCCCGAAGCAGTATAAGTGTTAAATATTTTTAAATCAGCCCACTGACACGCCTCCTTTACTTAATAGCATGGAAAATCAAAGTTGACGTAGCAAGCTGAAATTTGGTATGCGATATCCTCGCTTAAGTGTTTTGTGATTGGCATTTAAAAAAAAGAAGCGAAAACCGCCCCCCTGTAGGCGTGGTCGTATTTAATATGCATTCTAAAACGGTTTTTATTTGATATATATTTGCTTTACATCCAAAAAACTTGCACTACAAAATGCTTAGATATGTGGGTAAGCCATCAACTCAAATGAATAAATTTTAACCACGACCACTTTGGGGGCGTTTTTTAATAAAAAGACATTTTTTTAATATAAAACTGCAATCAACACGTGTGTACCAAATTTGATTAAAAATATCATTAAAAAATTAAAAGTGGTTGATGGCACGCCCCTTTTTTAAGAAAGAAGATTCTTAGCTGACAATTTCTAAACACAATTAAAGTCAAGAAACTGAAATTTAATAACCAAGATTTTTGACGCTTGACAGTGGTCCATTGGGATGGGGGTATACAATGATTCTCCTAAGCGGATTGCATGTAACCTTCCAACTAGTTTGTCTCGCATAATAGGCTTGTGGTCACTATTGCTCTGCACCAAAATTTAAGTTCGGATCATATCAATTTTCATACCTTTTCTGAACAAAAGCTAAAATTCTAGATCTTCCGAGCCATTGCAGTCGTTGGATTTGACTCTTCTGGCCAGGTCGGTGTAGCCTCCTCCACTCTCCGTCTATGCAGACGGGACCAAAAATCACCCAAACGATTTTACTCTCGAAACAACCGAAAGCGTTTTCATTCGCCTTTGACATGCTTCTACACCGGAAAGCGAGGCTGTGATAATGTGGGTCTTATAAATTGACATTTTAGTTGCTCAAGAGAGGGTTTTTAAAAAAAGCATTTTAAGCCCAAGAAAACAGCGATTGAGATTGTGTCCTCCTGCACAAACTGACGATTTTGTGATGCCAAAACTAGACATTGCGCTATATATAGCTCGTCTCTATAATGGTGTCATCGGCGGCCTTGAAATCAATATAAAGGTGGTGAGTATCGATTTTGAATCTTAGGCTTTGTCCACGAAATGCCTGATATGGAGGCTAGCTTGCAGTTTGTTGACACACGACTTTAGATACAGCAGTATAGATCTTCTATGTTATGTTAAGGAGACTGATGTAGTTGCCGCAGTTAAGGAGTTCTCCTTTCCATAAAAAGTTTGACTCTTATAATTCTCTGTAGTGAATGTCAATTTGAGCCTATGTCTAGACTAACAAATAAGTTGCATAACCAAATCGTAGAATATGAAAATTAATGTTGTTCCAAAATTTGATTTCGTAGCCCAAAATCATCTTCAGCGAAAAAGCAAACTTTTGGTTGAATGGCTTTGTTAAAAAGCACAACTTCTACCTCATAATCTGAGGAACAACCAGAAAAGCTGCTAGGGTTGTCATAGAATCACGATAAAACTACTTTTTGGTGCGCATCATTGCTCCGGCCTATTTGGGCCATGTTTAGGACATTAAACCAATTTTACTGCTGTCATAGATGAGTTACTGGCTGATATCTTGAAAAGTGTGGTTCAAAATTAGACTTTCAGAGTGGATCATCTAACATAAGCTTAGTTGCGGTCGTCGTAATTACTATTAAATTACTTATATTTGATTTATGCGTGTTTAATTGGAAAGGTACCGCCAAAAAAATCACCCCTAAAAACCCTAAAAATATCCTTTATTCGCTATTTTCAACCAAATAGAAATAGTCTGATAGTCTTATGTTTTATTTTTGTCTATGAAAGTGAATCATGAACCAACTTAGCATTACCCAAGCACCTAAGGCATAAGGAGTCGATAACAAAACATAAACAAAAGATCAGATCCAGTTTGCAAGCTTGTTGGACTTTTTTTTATTAAATTCATTGTGAAAGTCCCCAATATCAATATTGGAAAACATCCACAAACATCCTATCCGATTCCTCATTTACATTTACATCAAATGACACGAACATCTTTCAAAGGACAAACCCCTTTCGGCTTGGAACTAGAGTCTCAAGCGCACCTAATCTAAAAAGACAATATTAACATGGGATATCAGTGTATACGGCTATCAATCTTTTGCACGTCCTGTTCCTTGGGGACAACATGAAACGAAATCAGATGGCACACGTGCTTTCGACACTTCTTCTCCTCCGAGTGGATGTCAGAATGTGTGTGTATGCGTATGTGGTGCTAAGACTACATGTACATGTGCGCCTTACAAAGTGTATAGTGCTTTGCACAAATATATACTGTACTTCGATCTAAAGACAAATAAAGTTCATCGTGACTGAAAAGGAACCTAATCTCCTGTGCGGCATCATGAGTCCTCCCCTCATACCACTGTTGCGTGTCTGCAAAAAGCATAAGGCTCTCTCTTGAATTATTTCGATACCATCGAAGGAGCGACGAAAGAGTACTTATTTCGATACAACAGCCTTTTGTCCATTCAATCCGATACTATCGAGTACTGCTGACATATGGCAGACAGGCTGACGAGATTCCTGCCATTTGAATGAAGTTATATGTGGGTGTAGGTACTTTGAATATACACTTACTTCTTACTGTTGAAGAGCCCAAGACACTTTGAGCTGAAGAGCATTTGTACGTATGTGGTGTTTTGTTGTTATAAAATAATAATTATTGCTGGCGTCTTGAAGGAGTGCTAGACATTACCAACTGCAAGGACATGTCCTGCAAGCGAGATATACACAATTTTAGTGTCTTGCACTCGGATATTTGATCACCTTGTTGTGTTGATAGGAAGTGCAATATTGTTTGTACATTTTGGCACACTTGAGGGAGTTTAAAGTCCGTTTGTGTTTTTTACTGCCTAAGATAGCAACAAGAGCGAAAACTATTTTACATCAGGCAGGAATATATTTAACTACCAGGCACAAACTAAATAGTGTGTGTACAAAGTCTTACACAAACTGAACAGAGATTATTTTCAGAAAATACCAACCTTCCAGATCAAATTCTCTAGAGAACTTTTATAGGATTACATCATCTCACCATCATCTCTTTATTCGTTTACTTAAAAAAAAGCTGTCTGCCAATTACACTTAAACTCAATTCTTTCATTGTGCGCACTCAGGATACCAGAAAAAAGAGACTTTTTCTCCTCACCGGCTTTGGATAACGGAGAAGTCACTATAACTTCCAGGAATTCCCAATAAATGACTTTATTTAAAGTGAACTCATGCAGTTGCAAAGCCATTCTACTTCATGTCACCAATAAATGTCAATGAAGGATGTTTCACAAGCGCTAGTGTATGCATACGTGTAGGACCAACCAAAACAAAGCCGTGCTACCAGTGACACTATCATGTTCATTTACTGCTCCGATAGAAGACTGATACAGACTGTTCTACGATTCTGACACTGACATCACAAACAGAGTGAAGGGGCAAAAAAGCAAAATATGTATAAGTACTTGGAATAGGCACACCCACCCTATACAAAAATGTTGTTATACCTTGTAATTCAATTTTTCACGTTTCCACAAATTCGAGCGGTCAGCATGTCCTTTCCATCCACTGACACATCGATATGTCAGAGTGATGTACAGCTTCAGCTTGAGGTGGTTTTATGGTTGATTTCTTTTTCGAGATGAAATTTTTAAATCGAGTTGTACTCGTAGTATAAAGCGTAATTTTACGCTTCTATTCAGGAAAGCCATGAAAATATTTAATCCAAAAAAATAATAATGTATTATTTTAATGTACGAATAAGCTAGGATAATACACTTTTATTTTCAGGTATTTCACAAGTAAGTAAGTGCAAAAGTTCGTCTGTAACGGACTTCTTAATACCCGGCACTCTACAGGGTGTTTCCTAATTCGATGCCAATACTTTGGGATATGATTTTTGAGTTTAATTGAAGAAAAAATCGTTCCACAGTATGGGCCTATCGCTAATTTTGATGTCATTTATTGGGAATTTAAGAAAACACCTACTTTGAGGTACCTTGATCCATACTAACACAAATATCTCCGCTAATACTTACAACAGGCAAACAATTTTAGAAGAAATAATACTTCTTTTAACTGTGTTAAAATAAAATTGATGGCTTTTTTAACTTTCGAAATATTTGCTCTTAAGTCGGATCCTTTTTCCCTGCCCATGACATTTTTTTGACTTTGGAATCACATTTTTGCAAAAAATGTGTTATAGACATATCGGTAAATTTTTTTCCTGGTGAACCTAATAATACTTGCTGCAAAATAATAAACAAAAATTGCTGCATTAAGGTACCTGAAAAACGCACAGATTTTAAGATACTTGGGAAAAGCCGTAGCAGGTAAAATTAAGAAAAAATTTTTTTATGGTGTAGGCTTAGCGTTGTCCTTTCGTCAAATCTGGTCGGTACAAAATAAGAGGATACAAAAGTCACAATAAATTTTTTAGCAGTTTACTAAACTGTTTTATATCACAACACTTATATTTACTATTTCAAACTCGCTATAACTTTTTATACCCAACCCAGGGTATATTATGTTTGATGTATAGTTTGTAACGCAGTGAAATAATCACTGTAGACCCCTAACATCTTTTAGAGATATGAATGGAACCGACAGGAGAATCGTTTAAGCCATGTGCGTCCGTCCGTATGTAAACAACTTTTGGGCCTTAAATTTTAAGGTACAGAGCTGAAATTTTGTGGGTTGGCTGAAAGTCCATTGGACCAGACCAAATTTGAAAATTATTCGAATCCCCCTACAGACACGCCCACTACAGGCCTGTATATGCGACCGTCTCTAATTTAAAAAAATACTTTTTCTAAGTTTAAGCTATGTTAGAATAGTGCTAGCGCATTCATTTTTGGTGTGTGACATTGCCTTGTAATTGTCTTTGAAGTTGCAAAAAAAATTTAGCCTTTTCATTCACCACGCTCACTTTTTTAAAAGATTTTAGTTTAAAATGGCTGTTTTTCAATAAATATATGTGAAATTTGACTAAAAATTTGAAAAGTTGTAGATATTAGCATTTTCTAGCTCTCATGTATAAGTTCTATGTGCCTCCGCCCACTTTTGAGGGCGTGGTTTTAAAAAAAGTGATTTTTTTAAGTTAAAAAGGCGGAGTTTAAGAGCGAAATGTATGCAACCAACTAGTATAAGGCATTCCACAGTTATATATTTGTATCCCGCCCACTTTTTGGAGTCGTGGCAGTTTTTTTCTGTATGGTCGGGTATTTTGCAATCCGTCGTAGATGGACTGAAACTTTTGCATACGCACTGTTGCACTTTCCCACTTGTTTTAAATCATTATAGACATAGAAATATCCTAGGCTTAAATTTACCCAAAAATGTAAACTTTTGATTCAACTTCAATATTTTTATAAAGTCGACCTCTAACAATGGGTGTGCCCAAAAACTTTGTATTAATATAATCTAGAATAGCCTTGTAGCTTATCTAGTTAATATTATTTCTTATGCTTTCCTTAATAAGCCTTAAGTCTTAGTCCATGTTTTGCTTCCAATATAAGGTTTTTCCTAAATTTTTGACTCGAAATATGGCGTAGCCCGAAACCTTGCATGAGCAATATGAAGAATTAAGTATTTTCTACATAACATAATAAGTAAAGTTTGTTGGTGTCGATGAAATGCCCTTGGGGTTTTGGGGATCTATTGCTCTAGGTATGTTAAACATGTATAAAACTTCCGATTTCAATTCAAAAATAAATATACTAGGAATTTAGGAATAGGGTGTAAAAACTTGAGAAAACGTTTTTGTTACCCTTTATATTAAAAAAGTTGTAGTATGTTCCTCCACCAAGAATCAAGATGAGTCCTTTAAAAAAGTCTTTGCTAAAATTTTCAGTGGTGGAAGTACAAACGCCTTCTTTAAGGTAAAAATTATACTTCGGTTCAAGAGAATTATGCAAATGGCATATAATAAACCCATTCCAATATTACTTTTCGTGTCGGCCAGCCATATATATTTTATTTTTTTAGTAGTGTGAAAACTCATATGAAAAGAAAAAATTTGGGGATGAAATGAACACTACGTGATATATGAAATTCCGGGTCCAGTGTTTTGGCATTTTACATAATACACCACGAACTGAACAATATAAGTTTCCCTTAAACTTTACTGTCTGCAGTCGGAATCAGAAGACGCAAAGTCCTTTCAGCAACGTGACCATGACAAGTTCCCTTAAACATTAAAAAAATTTATTTTACTCGTACGCACTCAGCCATGGTTTCTTTCGTTCTGAGTTCTCAAGTCACTCACGTGTTATAATTTCAATTTCAAAGAAGATTCGAGGCAAATAGATGAATCAAATGTGAAATGTTGATGGGTGTCCATTAAGTCGCCCGCATAGATATGTGGAACTAAAAATGGGACACTCATGCGGCACTATTCCCAGGAAGTACTATCTTTGAAAAAGCTATATTCTGGTATTTTGTTGTGTGCGCTTTCTCTTCAAAAATAATGGACATACTTAAAAATGAAATAATTCCACAATTTTCCCTTTCACAGTTTTTTTTCTCGCTGTTGATGCATCTTAGGAGGTAATAGAAACTGAAGCGGAATATCCCTAAAAATTAACTAATTTCATGAAAAAACAATAACATTTTTTATTTGTATACCAAAACAAAACTAATTGCCAGGTTGTCAAATGAATAGGTCCTAATTAGACTTTCCCAGTTAGTCTATTTTTTTTCTTCGATGCTTGCAAAACTTCTTGGGACAGCAATTAGAATTTCGTCATTATAAGGGCGCTGATCTTGAACTTAGCTTGAGTTTATGTATTCTTTCCAGTGTCTGTCAGACGGCATGATGTTCGCAAACATTGTTGTGCTTTGTAAATATTTTATAGGATGTACATAGAGCCCTCGCTTATGGATGTCTTAGTTGCTCATATTTTTTGCTGCTTCTGAAATAAATTTGTAAGGACTTCTCATAGTTAGACAGGAAAATTTTTCATGAAAAAAATTCATACTCCAGCTTGTATACATATGTCGGTAGATATATTTGCATTGCTTTGACAGTGGAGAAATTGAATATATTCCTTTCGAAGTGGTGAAAGAAAAATACCAACAAGAAAACCTGAGAAGATTCCCCGTCATCAAAAAGGACAAACGGAACTCATTCCTCTTGGCATCAACATTAAAACTGCATACGCCATTACTATTGTTCGCTTTGATATATTTTCCATTTAATTTACATTTTATATAGGTAGGTATGCGTGCTTACACTAAAAGCCTTCTGGCGTTTGCACGTTTACATTCCACTATACAACAAACGCTACCACTGTACCAGTATGGAATTCTTCTGGTTCCTTTCGGGCAATTTGGAAAAATATATTGTGTGCACGTCTAGACTTTTGGGTGTCTTGCATGGTATTGTGTATAGAGGACTATATGTATTTTTCTTTTGTCAGGACATAGGTACAACTACATATTATCCTTTGAAGAGCGCAAAAAGCTGAAAAAGCTGAAAGCTAAAGTTTTGAGTAATGAGTGGGGAGGTGTATATATATATTATATGTGTAATGTTCTAGCTTTCGGTTGTAAAAAAAAATCATAAAGATTCCTTTTATACTAAAAAAATTTAGGTTGGTAGGTACCTGCATTATCTTACTTGTCGGTGCAATGAATGTTCAGAAAGATATTTAAAAACATATTTATTTTGAGAAAAAAATAACAAAGCACAACCGCATTTTCCGATAGATTGTTATCGAAACGATTGAACAAAATTATGCAATTGCATACCTACTCGTGTATTATGCTGTTTTTAGGTTTATTCATTCATATTATTACGGCATAACATAATCGTTCAAATTCAATCCTTTATTACAACTTAACTTCCCTTTATACTTTCACACTCGATGTTCTCAATTCAACCTTTCAAACCAAACTCTAACTGTCTCAGTCAGTATTCGAATATTATTTATACACAATAAACTAAGTAGCGAAATTTCGCTTCTAGTAATATTCCACTGGATGAAAATATCACTGATCGAAAATCGAACTTCGAATGTCATTTTTCTGTCAGCTAATTGGAATCAGTAAGGGAGTCGATGAATGCGTTCAATCTTTTCTCGTCCTAAGGTCAGAACTCAATATGTAGGTACATGTTCTGAAAGTTTTCACATTTAGTTGCCACATTATATTGTCCCCCTCTTAGTTTTATTCGTTTGGACAAGCCTATCATCGTTGCTTCTGTTGTAACCATGTAGGCGATCCAAATGGACAACTTTAATTTTTGCTTTTCGTCCCCGATAGATTTAAGGCGATGACATCATTAATTCGCATAATTGTTTAGAAGAAACGAGTTCAGCTGCAGCTTGTGCAATTATGCCTTTTTACAATGGAGATTGCAGACTCATATAAGATCTCCCTCGTTGAATTTCTGTAGTGCTGCACTCGCATCATATCTGGTAATCATACGATCACTCATAATTTTAATATTACTTGTGGCCCTTTGGTGTATTTTATTGACCTTCTCGCATTTTGGGTTTTCAACGGGGAAACCAAGCTTAAGCTCACTGGGTAGCATGGTAGTTCATCCAAAGAGAACCTCAGACGGAGTACAATCAGTTGTACTATGCATCGCATTCCGGTAGGGTATTATAAATCCCGCCCATTCTCCTCCACGACTGTTTAAATATGATCTTTCAGGGTATTGTTAAAGCATTTCACCATTCCATCTAATCGCGGGTGATGGGATATGGTTCTTGTCTTCTATAGTTTGATTGATGCGTATACTTTCTGGAATATCTTCAATTCGAATTTTCATTTTTCCGTGTGATTCGACTTAGACACACTGAATCTGCACATACCTAGGAGTTCACTCATGGGTTGACAACGGTTTGATATTCGTGATTTGGGATCGCGAAAGCCTCAGGCTACTTGCTAAAGTAGTCGGCAATTACAAGGATATAACAGCTACCGTTTTGAATTTTCGGGAACAGCCCTGCAATGTCGAAGGCGATTCTTTCAAATTGTACATTTTACCTCTTGTTTTCACTTTGAGTCCCTTGCTAGCAGCGTACGTGGTACACTTCCGACATCAGTTCTCGACGTCGTTTCTTGTAATGAGCCAATAAATGCGTTCACGCAACTTTTCTCTTTTTCTTATTGATTCGCAAGTGACTTATATATTCCCACTAAATACTTCATCATGAGTTTCGACATTTGACTTTGGAACCACAGGCTGCATTCTTATAAGGATCTTCTGTAAGGCATTTCAAATCTTCTCCGAAGAACGCATTGAGAAAGTTGAATTCTGCCAGATATATCTCATGCTTATCTGCAAGGATTGGCTCAATGTCAGGATCTTATTTTTTGGCATCAAGAAGTTCCTCAGTACTCCAGCTTTCTGTAGGTTCGGCTCTGATTCAGAACAGAAATCCAGTCCTTCTCCTCTTTTTGCATGCATTATTTCACTGTTCACATGGTCTCCGGAATAGCGCATCTCGAAGTCATAAACCTACTCTGAAAATTTTCACTTTTATTCGCTAGGTCACATTGTGCCCCTCTTAGCTTTATTCGTCCCGGATAAGCACCTCATCGTTACTTCCGTTATAACCATGTAGGTGATCCAAAAGGACAGCTTGGTCCTCGATGGCGACGACATAATTAATTCGCATAACTAATTCAACGCATAACCCCATCTGCGTTCACAATAAAGGCCTTCCCCAGGGTGGGGTAAGCTATTATTGGTGTTTCGGAAAGTTAGTTCCTCAGATGATCGAAGCTTCACTTGACCATTTATCTTCCCTTCTCGAATCTTGCCGATTGCGGCGCATTCTTTCACGAATCTCTTTTATCAGATCGCATGGCAAAAAAAAAACTTTTTAGAACAGCGTTTGCTTTTGAGAACTGCCTAACTTCTCACGGCTTCTATATTCTCTGAAAAATTCTTTCTCTCGATAGTTTCTGCTCCAAAGAGGGCACAATCGTTTGGATTGAGCTTTAAGTGTGCTCCTCGTAGTCGCCTTAAGCAAGTCTTTCTCAGAACGATGACATCGTCCAAATACAACTGGCAATTTTTCCACATGAGAACATGTAAAATACGTGAAAGGTTAATTGCCTATTGTGACTTCTCTCGGTCTGCTGGATGGATAGAAACCTGGATCTGGATCCTGAATCTGGATGGTTTCTAGAAACTACTTGCTAGAAACCACTTTTCAGGTCAAGGATCTAGAACGATTTCGCTTCTGTGAGTCTATTTAAAGGGTCGTCTATTCGAAGAAAAGCCGGAAGCTGTCCTTTTTTGTGGCATTGGTGTGACATTAAGTCTCCGGAAGTCCACGCAAAAATTAATGCTGCCGTCCTTTTTAGCAGAATTGTCAAGCTCTGTTTTTTCAGTTGAATTGTCAAGTTTTCGATCAAATTTTCTTTTTCCATGGTTGAGACTATCTCATTAACCTTCTCCTTTTTCACCAATGAAAGTCGGCTGGCATATTGGCCAATCGGTTTGGCATCTCCTGTGTCTACACGGTACTGTACCAGATGCGTTAAGCCATAGAACACTAGTTCAAATAACTTATCTGTGGGGACTGTTTATATGTCCTCTATTGAGCGTTTTTCACTTCAAAATCACAGTTTGGAATTCGCCAAATCCATAAAGATATTGCGTCACGGACTTTATCCAATCAGTACCATAACTCATCTTTGGAAAAAAAGATGAATTATGATTTTTAGACCAGATACATTTAAACAGAGATCTAGAGTGCTTTTTTAATCATCTTATTAATAAAGACGGCTACTCTATGATTGGGTGCTGTATCTTTTTTAATAAGTGAAGTTAAAAGCAACAATAAGTATAATATTCAACATAATAAAGCACAAACATGTCACGTCCTTTATTCTGTTGCCTAGTCGGCAGAATTTTTTTACAGAAATTTTTCACCTAGCTATTTAAAAATTTGCAGAATGAGTTTGGCAAAACAACAAGATGAAAGTTTTAACGAAAAAGTTTTTGTCTGCATATATTTAAAAAAAAAAAAATGTTGGTTAAATTTTCATAAAAGGACATGCTTCAAGATTCACCTTCACCATATGATCCTGTCTGAGCCTTGGCATAGTTAGCTCGGTTTGACAAAACCCAGTGAATTAGGAAAACAAACCCGTTCGCCCCCAAAGATGTTTATTCAAGTGCATTGGAACTAATTTCCTTTGGCGCACTTTACTGCACTCGCGAATTCATAATCATAACAACCGCAAAATCATCTCCCTACTTTTTGATCCTTCAGCAATGCACACATCTACTACGTCCTTGAAACTTTTCGCAATCTTCGTCAAAGAAGTTTTGATTCTTTATTAACAAGAAGCATTCATTCAGAGCTTTTCGGCTCTCTGTAAGCATCCTTGCAGCGACTACTCTACAACTATACTTTCCAGACAATGTGCAATATCTAATACAGTCTTCCACAGAATAGAATGCATACACTCTGTATGCATACAAAGGAGTTGGGTAGGAAACGACCAAACTGCTTTGGGCGATGAAATCTTCTATTTCAAATTTATCCCAAGTTGCATCAAACCACGATTACTTTACTTACAGCTAAGGAATGAGAAACTGCTCTTGCCTTGGAAATTCCATGAAAAACAAGAAAGTGCAGTGCAGTGCAGTACACATGGCTCATAAAAAAGTTATAACAAAAGAATATGAATGGAAAGAATGGAATATGATGGGATGAGCACCAGCAGGATTGATCTAAAGCGCATACTGTAATAAAAAGTTGCAGTTGTTAACATACGGATACAATTTCATGAACAACATTTGGCTAAATCCCCCTTTCATTATTTTCGAGGCACCTTTTGGACGGCTTTGTTTTGAAGAACTTGCCAAAGCGAAACACATATGGCAGTGGTATAGCTGCACTGACTCAGTCCACGTACGCACAGCAAATCCCAAGACCGCTCGGAACCGTATACACATTAGAGACGAAACTAATTTATAAGCAGTTTTCTTTCCACTTAAATTAGAACAGTACATAGTTCAGTTTCTTTGTATGTATGGCGTTTTCCAAGCCGACTCAGACAAAGGACCCAAACCCAATCCACAATGAATGAAAAAAACACAACTCCATCTGAATGTATCCAAATCCTGTTGAGGTTGCATTCCTGGAGTGTCATGGAAATGTGGTCTTGCTTGTACGGATTTATAGGACGCAATGCAATGTTTTGCACACAAGGAGTGTATGCATATAATAGTGTTGAGCAAACGATATGAAAAATGGTATAAATTGAAAACTAAATACGAAAAGGATGTTTTTAGCTCAGTTTATTTGCTGTGTCCTTTAGTTGATTTATATGAGAAGGGATTATTGTGTGTTCAGGGTAATATTTTCCTGGAACTGAGAACGTTGTATCGTCTGTTAAAAATTGGTTCATTTGTCGGTTTATGAATGGAATTTACTTAAAGGTTTTCTAGGAGACGCCAACTAAGAAGAGACACTAGGACTTTAAGTACAGATGATTATTTTTAGATATTTATTTCTTTTTTAACATGACGAAAAGTGATAAATAGATAGAAAAATATAATAATACAAGAAAATTTAAATTTCACAAATTGTAACAAATTCATTTTAAAGGAAAAATTAAATTTTTTAATAAGACCTTATTGCCATTCTTAGTCTTGCTCAGGATTGGATTTATGTTTGTAAGTTTTTTTTTAGAATTGGGAACAATGAAGAGGAGAAAAAAACCTAGTACCTAAGTACTTTTTTTCAGTTCCCCTACTGGATGTCAGAAATTAAAGCTTTATATAATGATATCATTTAAGCTTACGAGGGACACGTAGCAAGATGCTATTTAGTGTGCATATTTTTACTTAACTGTAGGCAAAAATAGTTATGAAATCATTAGTTTTTTTCTTTCGTCAAGATGTTACTTTTTTGCTCTCCACCTGTCACAGCTTAAACGATTATTTGCCTTATTCTTACAAATAAAAGACAATTCATAAAACCTTAAATGCAGTCTCCCCTCACATGAACCGTTTCTTCTTACTTTATTCCCGGCGCATGTCGCCTTGTCCACAAATGCACCTATACGGGAACGAGAATTTTAAAACTTCCGAGAATTATTCAAAATAAAAAAATAGCACTTTTTCTATATGTTTTAGTACGAATTTACATTAGAAGAGGACATTTACACTCAGCGGGCAACAGGCAACGAATTTTGCTTTTTTGTTTTGCTTTTTGCGTAAATTCAGACATGCAGCAGAACATACTATTCACCTACAATCAACCCTTGGAGAGTTTCCGAAAAATTTGCCTTGGGTGTGTTGGGTAAGCCTTCTCTATAAACACGAGTAAAATACTGTCACTTGTAAACAAGCAATTTTTCCTCTTGGGTATTGTGATGGCTCGCTGTAATAACTTTGTGTTTATTTCATTGTAAGAAGTGCACTCTCTTAATTTTTTCATCAATCTTTCAATCTTTGAAAGAACTCAAGCAAAAATATAAAAGTAACAAGTATGTGGGCTACAATCCACATAGGCGAATCGTTAGATTCCCCATCCCAATTTACCCCGGTCAAATTCAAAATTGCCAAATGTCAAAAATGACAATCTTCTTCAGCTAAAGGGGCGTGTAAGCAACCCCTTTTCAATAGCATTGTAGCTTTGGTTCAAATAAAGGGTGATTTTTTAGCTGGTTTGGTTTTGGCAACACTGGTTTTGACAGCTGACGTGTGTTGAGTACCTTGTGTCACTGTCAAACAGCTTCAGTTTGGTTTGCAATTTAACCATGGATCGTCTTACAAATGAACAACGCTTGCAAATTATTGAATTTTACTATCAAAATTCGTGCTCGGTTCGAAATGTTCATCGCGCGCTGCTTCCATTTTATGGTCGGCATTCTCGACCTTCTGAGCAGTCGTGCCTCAGAGCAGGCCAGCAGACCGCCTAGATCGTGCGATTTGACACTATTACATTATTTTTTGTGGGGGTATGTCAAGGCCGCTTCGATTGACGCACTGGAAGCCAACATCCATGCATTCATTCGTGAGATACCGGCCGATATGAGTGAAAGAGTATGCCAAAATTGGACTCAGCGGATGGGCTACCTGAGACGCAGCCGCCGTCAACATTTGCATGAAATTATCTTTAAACATTAAATTGCAAGGTTCAAACTATCGATTCAAATAAATATTTCATTAATTTTTTCGAATTTTTTGTGTTTTTTTTTTGTAAAAAAGCTCTCAACCTCTTAAAAAATCACCCGTTATATAGTACAGATAAGGTTTGCATGCGTTTGCATGTGCCTTTTTTGAAATGCCAATCACAATACACTTACGCAATATAGAGTGGCGCAACAGCTCGAGGTGAACCAGGGCCAAATTCTCAACAATGTATGCTGTGTGCGTTGATTTCTCCACATTCAAGGGGACCTACAGTTTCTTGTCAGTTGAGAAGTTTTTCAAGACAAATGATACTCTCGGAGGGCTTGTCAGACCCTCGCGGAGGTGGGGACCGTGAAAAAGAACGAGTCTTTTTTTTGCAGGTGACGATGGTAGGATTCTTGCGCAAGGATACTGCATACTGAACGCTGACGCTGAAATTTAGTATTTAGGATACTGCATACTAAGTTTCAGCGTCCTACGACAATTTTGATTTTCATAATAATGAGTAAAGTGGGCGTGACAGTGGGCTGTTTCAAAAATGTTTGCAGAGTAAAGGCGAGATTAGACTGTATGCCGTTTGGTCATATTTATTCCTTCCGGTATGACCATATTCCGGTATGACCATATTCGTTTTGACAGATAAATTTGACCTTTAGGGCACACTGTGTAATAGGAACACAAACATAATATTCCGCCATAAACCCAATACGACCATATGCCATTCTAGACATTTTCACTATGCAATATTTGGTCAATCAAAAAATCATAATTTGTTTGCTGTTCATGCATAAATGTCACATAATATTTTTAGATTTGAAATTTTTCCAGAAAATATCAAAGCAATTTGCAAACGACAGGATAGTCGTTCGAAAGAATTCTTTTTTAAATTTGTGTTTTTCGTCAAGTGGTGTGCAAACTTTAAGTTTTTGTGAGTGATTTAAGTACAGCAGTGGCATACAGTGTAATAACTTTAGTAATTAGACAGATGAAAAGTATATTACCTGTACTCCCAGCAGAGAGCATATGAATGTTTTGGTGATATACGCAAGTAGTAGCTTAAATTCAAGCAAGTAGCTGAAATCATTAGAGCATAGCTTATTATTTATGATCACTTCATGATCACACGCTCTTAAAGCCTAAGGGGTCTAATGTATAATTTCACCTCCTTCAAACTATGTGATAAACTTAATAAAATCTCGTTGGTTGGGGTATGTAGCTAAATCAATGAAAAATTAAAAATCAATTACAAATTAAAAATCAATCTAATTATTGAAACGACTCAACTCATAACGTATTGTAGTGTATGGCAGGTTAAATGGAGCCAAAAATGTTTCCAAAAAGAAGTGATATGGCATATATTATACACTTTACATATTCGTCATCGTTTTTATGTTACGGTACATGCCGTATATTTCTCGTAAAATAAAACTAGACAATATTATTTCTCTTTGAATATGGTACCTTCATAGGAAGGAATAAATAAAATTCCTAAAAAATGTAGTTTTGAATATGTAGTTTAAAATAAAATAATTTAAGCTACATATTTAGAAAACCTGAATAAAAAATTGTTTACCTTCTGTTGCAAGGCACACTCGGGCGTATACGTAACATTTTTGCACCAGTTTAGCTAAGTACACAAATTTTGGCCGTAAAAGACTTTTTTGTATGACTGTGTCACCCAAAATATAAGCAATGATGCGTTCGGTTGCCCTTTTTATACCCTATTCTACAGGAATGGAGTATATTAAGTTTGATACAGGCGAAAATGTAACCTAGAGAAATAATAACGATAGACCACCAAAACCTTAAGGGCATATGATCGAGACCGAGTTCTGAGTCGATTGAGCCATGTCCGTATGTCACCAATTTTTAGGCCTTAAATTTTGAGCTAGGAAGTTGAAATTTTGTACGTAAGCTCTCTGTCATCCGAAGCAATACAAGTGTTAAATTTTTTCAAATCCGTCCACAGACACGCCCACAATCGGTCTAAATGTGCAACAACCTCCAGTGCTTTCAAAACTGTAAAACGTCGTGAAAAGCTTAAATTTACCAATTAGCATCTTCTAATGATTATAAGTCATAAGAAATAAAAATTAAGTCCACAGACCACCCCTTGTGGGCGTGGCATCGATTGAAAGAATAATCTTTCAAATGCAATTTATTTAATATTTTTGTTCCAATTCGAAAAATTTATACTTAATATATTGTGTAGAGAATATTTTCTATATTTGATTTATACAAAGTTTTGTGGCCACGCCCAAATATAGAGGCAAAACATAAGAAAAACCTATAATTTTCCAAAAAAAAACATGGATTTCGACTGCTTTTTAGGCTTTCTTAGGGCAGAGTAAGAAATAAAATTCAGCACATAAGATACACCGTACACTATTCTAGACTTCGCTCATACAAAGTTTTTGGCCACGCCCATCTTTAGAGCCGATTTTACTTAATTATTGAATTTGAAGCAAAAAATTAAATTTTTGCGTACATTTTAGCCGCAAACTTGGATATTTCTGTGCTAATACCGATTTTTTGCTCTAAGAAATAATTAAAAAACCTTATAAAAAAAAAATTTGTAGTTAATTTATGATTCACGAATTGTAACGGGAAGGGGATGGAAAACAAAAAAATATAAGAATGGAAAGGAGAAAGGAATGGAAAGCAGAATAGGAGTGGAAAGGAGAATAGAAATAGGAATAGGGTATATCGCGGTTCGTTACAGACGGACCGAAGCTAATACATACGCACTCTTGCACTTACTCAATGGTTAATAATAAAACTTTTTTTTTTAAATAAACCACTGGTTTAGATTTATACATTAAGTTCTTTTTTAAGGCATCTTAAGGCTCAAGGTTTGAATAGCCTTGAGGTAAAGTACGCCTGTCGTAAGAGGCTACTAAAATCCACCGGAAGAAGTATTCTTTAATGTTTTAACGGATGCTGCCGACGCTGCTCTATTTGGGGCAACTTTTGGTAGTAAGGTTTAAACTTATAGACGAATCTGAAGGTTAAATTAAAATCCAGAAGCGTCTGTCACACATTGTGGGGCTCACTGGTCGGCGTCTGTCTCCAAAGGGGCGGCTGTATTTAAAATTAAAATAGAAGTGACTTACCTATTTCTCATAAGAACGAAAAGTTCAAAAAATTGGCAATGAACAAAACGAAAGATTTGATTACCCCAGGTGGCAGCCCTGCTATGCTTGAAATCCACCCTCTTCGGAGGCAGGATCTACGGATTCTGGGGAGAGCCTTTTATTGCTTATAAATCCTTTTGAGAAAAGGACAAAACTAAATCGATCACCATCACCTAGATCGAACTATCCGGAAAAAGCAGTCCACCGGTAAACCAGGACTCAGTGAAAATTAAGAGCTTAGAAAAGGAGAATAATGAGCTCCGAGCTAAGCTTACTGAAATAGAGCGACTCTTCCACGATCTAAAAATGGAAGTTGGCTCCCTGCGAAAAGAAAACGAGGATATTAGAAATACTCGTGCAACGAACCGATCAGAAGTCTAATACATTACGGACGAGGACGAACTTGCAATTCAGTTTTAAAGAAAAGACCGATTCAGTTTTAAAGAACAGGTCTAGCAAGAAGCGTAAGGCGAATTCCTCTCCCGAAGTAACACAAAAAGAAGATAAGCCCTCTGGCTCAAACAAAGCTAAACCAGAAGCGAAAATTCATCCACCTCTCGCAATAAACATCGTCGGGATAGAAGACTTACCGCCCTGTGCGGCAAACGAAAACAAGCCAAGATCGCCCACAACTGATGCAGTGTCTCAGATCCTCGCTGTAATCTTGCAAAAACTTGAGGATCAGACTAAAATCAACAAACTTATATTTGACAAACTGAGCAAGCTCGAATTTAAGCCTAGAAAAAATTACGGGAGAACATGAATATGAAACAGTTACTTAAAATGCTAACATGGAATGCAAACGGCCTTCTGAATAAAATAAACGAACTAAAATAAAGGGTGATTTTTTAGCTGGTTTGGTTTTGGCAACACTGGTTTTGACAGCTGACGTGTGTTTAGTACCTTGTGTCACTGTCAAACAGCTTCAGTTTGGTTTGCAATTTAACCATGGATCGTCTTACAAATGAACAACGCTTGCAAATTATTGAATTTTACTATCAAAATTCGTGCCCGGTTCGAAATGTTCATCGCGCGCTGCTTCCATTTTATGGTCGGCATTCTCGACCTTCTGAGCAGTCTATTCGGAAGATAGTGACCAAATTTCGCACCAAATTTACTTTGTTGTACATTAAACCACCAACACGTTTACGTACTGTGCGTAGTGAGGAAAATATTGCGGCCGTATCAGCTAGTGTGACAGAAGACCGCGAAATGTCGATTCGGCGCCGTTCCCAGCAGTTAGGCCTTTGTTACAGCACTACGTGGAAAATTTTGCGGAAGGATTTGGGCGTAAAGCCTTTTAAGATACGGATTTGTGGGGGTATGTCAAGGCTAATGTCTATAGGGACAAGCCCGCTTCGATTGACGCACTGGAAGCCAACATCCATGCATTCATTCGTGAGATACCGGCCGATATGTGTGAAAGAGTATGCCAAAATTGGACTCAGCGGATGGGCTACCTGAGACGCAGCCGCGGTCAACATTTGTATGAAATTATCTTTAAACATTAAATTGCAAGGTTCAAACTGTCGATTCAAATAAATATTTCATTAATTTTTTCGAATTTTTTGTGTTTTTTTTTTTAAAAGTTCTCAACCTCTTAAAAAATCACCCGTTATTTCTACGGAAAAATAATACATATTGATATTTGCATGATTACGGAAACTCACCTTAAAAACGGGTCAAGACCCAAACTTAAAGGTTACAAAGACTATTACGCACCTTCGCAAAATTCGAGAGCAGGATCCTCCCTCTACATTAAGAACTGCATAAAGCACTTAAAGAACACAGAAGTTGAGCTAGACTCTATGCAGATCAGTTTAGTTTCTGTAAAAATTTACTGCTTAGATTACAACATTGCATCTTGTTATTTCCCACAAAAATATAGACTGGTGGAAGACGATCTTGATCGTATGTATGACTTCATTGGATCCCATTTTATCATTGCGGATGACTTTAACGCGATGCATACTTTTTGAGGCTCACGATGCAATTCAACAAGGGGCAGATTACTGTACAAAAACAGCATGAAACGTGGGGTGGACTTTTTCTCCACGGGTAAGCCAACATATTGGCCAACCGACAGGAATAAAAGGCCTGACCTTGTCGACTTTTTCATCGCTAAAGGGTACCCCAAATACTTTATGCGAATCGAAGAGTGCTATGATCTTTGCTCAGACCACTCAGGAGTAATCTTGAAGCTAGCAAAAACATGAACTGGGACGCCTTCAGAAAGAACTATAAGGAGGGTGTTGGCTTCAATGTGCCATTGAGAACTCCTTTCGAGTTAGAAACCGCAGTTTTCAAATTCATTGAAGCAATTCAGAGCGCTGCTTGAAATAACACTTCGTCCCAAAAGAACAAAGTTAGTATGTAGAACAACATATCCGCGCGAAATCGGAGAATTGATTCGTGAAAAGAGAAGAACGCGTAGAAGATGGCAAGGCACGAGGGCTCCCCTGAATACCTTGAAGACTTGTCGGCGGATAGGAGCTCAAACTTCTCGCTGTGGAAAGCAGTTAAGTCTATCAAGAAACCTATAATTCACTCGGCACCAATAAAAAAAGCTAACGGCGAGTTCGCAAGAGAGAGCGAATTTGTTTGCTGAACATTAAGAAAAAACATTCAAGCCTTTCGACTCGATGGTCCGCCATTGGCTGACGTTCAAAACAAAACGCGGAACCTAATAGCTTTGGAATGAAAAAAGTTCCGTTAGTTGAACTTCAATAATTCAGACAATAAACGTACTTAATAATAATAAGGCTCCGGGTTACGGCCTGATGACTGACGAAATATTGAAGGAACTACCAAAAAAGGCACTAGTCGAGCTACTTTATAGGATAAACGCTTCTCTTGGACTTCTATACGTTCCAAGGCAATAGAAAGTTGCTGAAGTCATTATGGTTCCAAAACCGGGGAAATGTGCATATGATAAAAAATCTTATAGGCCCATATCGCTTCTGCCGATTATATCGAAAGTATTCGAGAAACTTCTGCTGATGCGATTACAACCAACAATTGCAGAAAAACGTTTGATACCAGATCATCAAATCGGTTTCCGACCTAACCATTCCACAATAAATCAGGCTTGAAATATAAGCTACGGCAAAACTTGCCGGAAGACATGTTTAAAATATTAGAAAATTATTTTGAAAGCAGACTCTTTCGTGTTAGGTTTAGAAGTGAATACTCGAGTTTCAAGCAAATTCGAGCTGGCGTACCCCAGGGAAGCGTCCTCGGTCCGACCCTGTTCCTGCTCTACACAAGAGACATACCTCTAGATGATGAGACAGTCGTGACGGCCATCCTGGTAACAGGTAAATCAGTCGAGTCATCAACGAGAAACCTCCAACGAGCATTGGACAGAATTTGTGTCTTGACGAAGACTTGGCGTATCGCTCTTAACGGGAACAAGTCTACGTGAGTTTTATTTACAGACGGGTTGACAATTTACCTCTGTTCATAAATTCTGCACGAATACCTTATGCAAATGAAGCGAAATATCTAGGGATGACACTGGACGCTAAACTAAGGTGCACACGTAAAGAAGAAGCGTGACGAGCTCGAAATTAGACCCAGAGTTTGGCTTACAGGAAAATTATTGGCTTATAGGAAAATTTTCAAAACTAAGAATACATATTAAAGTGCTTTTGTACAGGCAGGTGTTAAAGCCCAACTGGGCAAACGGAATGCAACTTTGGGGTTGTAGCAAGCCGAGCAGCATTTCCATGTTGCAGACTTTCCAAAACAAGACACTTACAAGAGCAATTATGTATGCTTCGTGGTATTTTAGGAATAGTTATATTCACAGAGATTTAGGAATAGCTACCGTGAGCAAAGAAGTAACAAACTTTGCTAGAAAGCTAAATGCTCGCCTTCATGTTCATTGCAACAATGAAATTATCCGTACTCTCAATGAGACTCTTAACGATGTAAACAACGAGCGCCGAATACAAAGAACAAGACCCTTCGATCTAGCGACGTAGGGTGAAGCCGCACGAACGAACGGTTTTAGTAGGTGCATTCACTGGATAACAACCTACCGGATAACAACAACCTAAATGCGATAAATACTACGGAAGCGTAAACTAATTGTTAAGTTAACTTAGTTGTAGTCAAGAAGAAGTATGAGAGAGCAAAAATTTACTACTATGAGGTGCGTTCTGGCAGTTTTCATAGTGTCTCCCATAAATGGGTTTTTTAGCACTATATACCTTCTATAGTGGGCGTTATTGGTATCTTTAAAAGATTTTGGAGTTTTAGCGTCCGTCCACCATAGTATCCAAAAAAAAAAATATAAAAAATGCGTATATAAAAGTCACAGTTTGTCTATAAAGGGTCGTTGAATATCCTTTTTTACAGTATAAAAGTGTTTGCAAAGCAAAATTGGTTATGGCTTCCAGGCTCGTTTGTTCCAAGCTATGGTTCTATTGATGACAACATAAATAATCTGTTTCATTTTACGGGTGAAAAACCGATTTTTGACTAAGCCGACCTGTAAGAGCATTACAAAATTTCTTGACATCGCAAATTATAACGTAAACCATAATAAAAGAATTTTTTTTTATCAAAAATATCGAACACAGATCCGATTCGCCGGCATTATCTGTCCTATTTGCAATGATTTTAACCTGCTTCGATTACTTTAAGTACATATGCCAGTTAGAGGATTGAAAAAATATTGCACCTGTAATTTTCCGGGGCCCAGTAATCCCGGATCGATACGTCAAAAAGTAACTACACATAAAATCTTGGAATTGTGACTCTGAAATCAAATTAACAATGTTGGATAAGACTAAGATGCAGCAGCTCGTTCAACACACTGTAGCACTTACTCATTGTCTAATATATTGTTTCATTCATCACGCATTTAAAACATAATATTCTGGTAATATTACATTAAAGGACTAAGGAACGCAATAATAATTAACGTATAACTTGTGCTAGGGTAGAATCCCTAGCCATCAGATTAGTAGAGAATATAAGTATCAGTTTCTAAAATTCATCTTTCAATATTAAATAGAGTGTTGTATGATTTGTATGACTTTGTCGCAGATGCCGCTTCCGTGGGGCAATGACACGTTCGGTCTACTCTTTCACTAAAGTATAAATATATATATTTTTCTTAAGTAAGGAGCAGGATCTCAACAATTTTAGCGCAAGACCTAAAACTATTGAAAGATTTTTTTAATTAATCATAAATCGCTTACTGTTTGCCGGTGGAAGGTAGATCAGTTTTAAGATGTCCTTATAAAAGTGAGTAATAATCGTCTTTTTCTTCTCCAATATAAGCAATGATACGTTCGGTTAGCTTTTTATTTAATATTCGTTTTCCACCACGTTTATAAATGGACTTTTAGATTGACAGCTAACACAATCAAGATCAGAGCCAGGAATTTGATGAGCCAGAATAAAAGCTTTAGTAGTTTACCCACGTAAAACGTAAATATAGAATCTGAACTTGAATCTAAATTTTGACTTTTAAATTTTGATGAAAGAAATTACAAAAGTAGTATCTACGGCCCATTTTCATCTATAAATTCATTAAAAAAACATTCAAAGCCATTCAAATAAGGATGGTTTGTGTAACCCAAAAACACATCAGCTTACCTTTTTGCAAAAGTAAACATCAGAAATCCGCTTCAAAGTAACAACCACAATCCACTGCATGTAATTCCTCATAAGAGAGTAGGTACCTCTACCCATATGCATGCAAAACGTGCCAATATTAATATCAACTGAAAGCATATTTCCCCAGTCTTAATGCCTCAATACACACGGCTAATGCAAACAATGGGAATTAAGATAACCCACACAGGAAATCAATACCCACGAAGATCCTGTAAGCAACCTGTTTGCCTTGTCAGCTGCCTCGCACAGCAAACATACCCGATTTGCACCGCACCCACATTCGCGGCCAATGCTCGCATATAGCCTTATCAACCGCCTTAACCTCAAAGCAAACTCGCATCCATCAAAAGCGAGCTTACTTCGTCTTAGCATGAAGTATACAATTGAATTGGATACACTGCGGGTGAGGAAAGATAAATCAATGCGAGGATTTTGCCTGCGTTCTGTTTTCCTTTTTATTTTTATTTTGGGCCAGAGCATCAGTCATCGGTCCGTAAAATACGGAGAAAAGACGAAGCTCAAGTTGCCCACCCACATACACAATATGTCTGCTAACCAGTAGCAGAAATCTCAGAAGATCCTTTTCCCGATTCTCCGGGACGAGGGAAAAATTTTAAGAAAAAATTTTCCTCATCAATATCCGTTTCGTGTTGAGGAAGAAACAAAAAAAAACACAAAAACTTGGTAGAACATTGCTTTTATCTTACCTTACTTGGTCGCGTTCAAAAGCCTGCAACTTGTGTGCCCCCTGTTATGGCAGGCAGAAACGATTCGAAATTAGATCTCGTAAACAGGACCAACCAGAATATTGGGGCAGCGCCACCACTTCTCAATCATCCTTCAAAAATATGACGGATACGAGTTTTGTTTCATTTTGCAATTTCTTCTTCTTTTATGATTTTTGTTTTATTTCTTTTATTTTTGTTGTTGTTTGTTACTTTTTGCTCTTTTGTTTTGTGTTGTTTTATTATAAATAGATTTGCGTCTTTGGGCAATTTCCTTCCGTCAATTACAGCCCAACGATACGTAAGAGATAAACGAGTAAATTGTGTGTATTTTCTATGAATCTGCCGTCGACATAGCACAAGTCTTATCAGGGTCCGGAAGTTTTTCCCTGTTTCGTGTCCTTCAAAGGAACATCACGGACATAGATTTCATGACTTTTGTTCCGAAAAAAACCCCAATGGTATACCAATCAATTAGGAGTGAACACGAACTTCATTTCCATTGAGTAAACAAAATATTATTCACACACGCCACACGAATTTTTGGTTGGGATCAGAAAGCATCCCCTACCGCACGCCGCCAAAGCATTGAGAAGCAAAAATGCTTGGAAAATTATTATAATAATTCCTCTTTGGGATTTACCAAAGAAACACACACTCGAAACACTTTTCCTTTTTGCCTTTGCTGCGTCTAACCTAAGACTTGAAGTATGAATAGATACAATCCAGGCATCAACATTTGTACAAGGATGTTGTGTTTACGGCACCACGACTAACGAAGGCAGTACCGCGCACTGAAATACATTCAACAAATCCGCAATCGTTTCACACGCCAACGATGGGTGAAGGAGGCAGCGAACAGTAGAAGAAAAAAGCAGCAAAACGCGACACACACTCCACGAGTTGAAGGAAATCCCTTATCTAGCACTCTGCCACTTCAGCGTTACACCATGGAAAGCTATTTAAAATAATTCGCTTCAGCGCTGCTTGGGGTTTGGGTTTGTCGGAGTGGGATTCTTACCCAACCGGAAGGAGGGATTTAAAACCAAAAAGAAATCCGAAGGAACGCAATTAGAAGATAGAATACTTTAGAGCGGGTTGAAGGCCGTCGCCCCTACTATACCTCGATGATGAATGTATAAGGACAGCACAAGTTCCCCGCGCGCAAACGAAGAATCAGCACACACACAAACACACACACAAACAACGACAATGGAATAAATCTATCCTCTAATTTAGCAGTAATTATGTAACTTTTATTTGTATTTTTCCCTTTTTCGGAATGTAAATCCTTAAGGATTTAGCATAACTTTAGATAAACACCATTCCACAACAAGCGACCTTATCGCGCAGTCCTATTGCTCGGGGATACCCTTTGAATTGAGATAAGAACCTGACGATGTTTTTGCTATATGCTTTGCTCACTAGGATACACATTTACACGACCGCTTTGTGACCTTTTAATCCGGCGTTCGAGGCGCATCTAATGATAACGGACAGGGTACTCATCAAGGATGATACTAGTTCGTTTGTTTTGGTTTTTTTCATAAGTTCTCCATATCTAAGTACAGAGAACCACGAGATGAAAAATATACAAAAGGATTTTTTAAAAGGTGTCAAACTGAAGCTTACTCTTCTAGAGAGGGCTTTTCTTCAATTTTTTTTTTTTACTAAAGAGAAACTTTTTCTAACAAAGACTCTTTCTAGTATGGAGAAATATAACCAAAGAGATGCCAATTGAGTTGTCACTCGTATAACAGTAGGAAAGTATTACTAGGAATGTGCGTACATATAAGAATATAGATTCATTAGGAGTTTTGACATGATTTAGTTAAATATTTTTAAGTTCTTTAATTGACGTGTGTCAAGAGATGGGCAAAATAATCAAAATCATATTTGCTTCTTCTGTCAGCTTGACTTTTATTATAAACATATAAATTTGTGCACACAAAGCTGTGTATACACTAAAGACAACACTGAAGGGTTCCTTACTATAGTTTTATGTCCCTTATTTTCATTTTTAATTCCTTCCTCCTAAATCTTTCGCGAGTGCTAAACGATACTCATTATCAAGATGGTGTCAATCGAATTTAGGAAACTGCTGCATCATTTTGGTTCTGCGTTTATTCCAATCATGTATGCTTAAACTCATTTTGCTCTTATAAATTTCAATAAATTAGTAGGTATGAAATAAAAAAGCTTTAAATTAGCAAAGGTTGGGGTCTTATAACCTTTTCGACAATTGCATTTTTCATTTTTTATGCACAAATCATATTTTTTAAATACCAACAGTATACAACGAAGGCCAGAATGCGACTCCTGGTGGATAAAAATAATGAATGAAGAGACCTACAACCAATGACATACCCTCAAACAATGTCAGAACTGAAAACTTTAGGAACTTCTCAAAAGCTGATAATATTTCAAAAGTGACAAAAACTTTACGTGTTCTTTCCCGTCTAACTTTTATTGACAGGTGACAAGGTGTAATTTAAGCCTATTGACATGAAAAGTTTTTGAAAGCTGACAAGAGTCTCCACAAAAATTCTAAATTTTGACGTGAGACTTTGGAAATTAAGAATATGAACACCTATGCTGCCCTATTTTCGTATACAGGCCATATCTACAATTTTCACGCTAGAAAGTTATCATTATTAAAAAATTAAAAATTGTAGCATGCATTAAACTTTAAAACAAACAATTTTTAATTTTTTTTAACATTTTTTAGTTTTTAAATTAGTTTTTAGATTCTTTATTCAGGTTGCGGCAAAATAGAATTTTTTTGCTTTATAACTTTGAAATGTGACATAGATAGAAAATCTAGATAGACCTTTACGAAACTAGAGGCAGTATGGCTGCCAATATAGACTGTCAAAATAAAAAATACATACAAACGTTTGACTTGCTTTGGATTAACAAATTCACGTTTTTGCATTTTTAACTGATGTGTGGGGAAAAAAAGTTGTTCTTATTCTTCTGTAAAAAGATAATTTTTGTTTTTTTTTTTGACAAATGTGGAGTCAGTCAATTACACTACCTTCATCTACAAAAAACTATTTTCGTTTAATTTTTTCAGAACCGAGGCAGGCTATTTCCTAGCCTTAAGCTTTGAAGTTAAGTCTTAAGATTGGGTCTATACTGAAATCTGGAAAACAAAATTCTAGATCGTTAAAAATCTGGATCACCAAAAATCTCAAAAATAAATCTCCAATGCCTCTTCACCCTGATTATGTCAGGAAACTCTGTTTTGCTAGAGACCATTTAGAGGTATGATCGAGACCGTAAGATGCTATCTGTTCATATTTGTGCAGTTCACAGGCTTTTAAAATTGAACTCAAGAGCTGAATTATGGAGATTGGTTTGGGTTTTATGTTGGTTAGACAAAGAAAGAAAATTGCTAAAATAACTTCAAGTTTCCATAAATTTCCTTTTTCCCAGCAAGAAAAAACTTACTTACCTAAACAAAAAGGGATAAAAATGATATTTTTTTAAGGGCAATTTATGGTATTTTGAAGTTCGTCTAAGATAACAGACGAACTCTTTCACTCTTTGTCAAATAAAAAGCTAACCGAACGTATGCGTTGCTTCTATTGGGGACCAAGGATTAATGGACTGTAACTCAACGGAAAGGATTAACTTGATCTTCAGAATAAGAGGGGTGCTCCTGAATCTAAATTTCATCCCCCATCGGCCCGACCTGCAAATTTTGTGCAGCCAATTCATTCCAATTCAATTATTCCAATTTATCGCAATACGCCCGATATTAAAGGAATTCCGAATAACCCACTTTGGATCAGGTGTCCCAACGCTAGTAGAAACTCTATCTATTCTTAACGGGGAAAGAGGCTGGGAAGTATTGTACCAGTACACAGCGATAGCTCAACGTTATAGAAAGTCAATAATTGAAGAAACCTAAACAAAAAGATTTTGTCTATTTGTACATTTATATTTAGTAATTCGTTATTTTTTTTTTTTTAATATCCTGCATCTTGTTTGCTTATACTTACAGTTACATTAAATTTATGCAAATGCTCAAATGAACTAATGAAATTTTACTTAGCATGTCTATCTGATAGACGGCCTTCAGCCATACCTTACTGGCTTTGTAATTTTAATATCAAAAAGTATAAATCTTCATACTGTTGAAATAAATGGTCACTTAAACTAACTAACTAACTAACTATAATTAATTTTAAACTAAGTCACGAGCTACCAAGGCTTTACAGTTCTCCTTAATTTATTGGAGCTGGAGCTAATTAGTGTTCACTTACAGTCATTATCCAACATTAAAAAATCAATTGGTGATCTCCGGTTTTTCATGAACACTAAAAAAAAAAGAGTTAAGCAGATTCAAAATTGATTCCCTTTCCTATTATTTTCATCACAAATTTCCCCACTGTTTAAAATAATCTATAAAATAAAATAATAATCCTGTTTAGAGAGCCCCCTTAAAAGTTGTTTCAGATTTATTGACACATTTACATGAAAAATTTCGAATTAAAAATGCTGGCACATAAAAGGTAGTTTCTTTACCTCCATTTTAGCTTTGTTTCATTCATTTGTATTTTGATGGTTAAACAAGAGCTTCATTATAATTAATGAAGGACTTTCTAGAGCATTAATTATGCAGAATCATCAATCAATAACGTCTTCTTTAAAGCAAGCACAAAAAACAGCGCCTAACTACATACCTAACCATCGTATTAATTAAGCTCTCTCGAAACTACTTTCGTCTCTTTTCGAAGTCTAAGGTCTTGCAATCGAAATGTTATAATTTTGTAGGGAAACCTTTCGTACATCAGATTAGTATAGTTAAAATACAACCTTCTTAGTTGAATTTCGATTAATCTCTCAAAGTCGAAAGCCTAGCACAAGTTCTTTTATCATGTTGTAGGACATTACATCGTCCTTGTTACAGAATAAGGAAATCACTCAATTCGTAATTTAAGAGTGTCCCAAATGAAGTTGGAACAGAGCACAGAGATATGAAGAATTGATCTCTTGAAGTCACTGCGCAGGACCTCAAAAAACATAAGCTCTCTTGGAAAAGCCAAAAATACCCATCTTCTCTCCATCCATAAAGAGTTAAAAAGCTCGCTCTGAAAAAGCAAAGAATACTTTCAACAAAATGTTATAATCTAAGTTACTTCAGTGAGGATTGTGAAAAGTGTTACATGCTCAAGGTAGGAGTAAAGTTTATCTATTCTTAATGTAGATACGTCCTTATAGGTTAAAACTTAGCCTCACCTAATCCACAGCAAATCGTATTTCAATTGCATCAAGAACGGCATGTATAGCTCGAAGTAATACATAAAAGATGGGAAAATTTTTACAATATTTCTCTATTATTCTTTTTCTTTTAGTCGACCCAGGGCATATTAATTTTGATGCGTATGTAGTTTGTAACACATTGAAATAATCACCATAGAATCGATTAAGCCATGTCCGCCTTTTCGTGTGTCTGTATGTGTGAAGGTTAGGCCTTCAGAATCAAGCTAGAAAGCAGAAACTTGGGGCACAACTTAGTTCTTCTGTTGCACAAAGTGTGAAAATTTGTTAAATCTGCCAGCGGCCAAACCCACTATTGGCTTCAATGTGAGACAACCTCTATTTTACATTTTATTTCAAAATGCCTTTTGACCAGGTTAGACAAGGCATAGAAACACAATGTTTGGTGCAGAGCAAAAGTGGCAAGAAGCCTCTAATTAGACAAAAGTTGGGCCCACTTTGTTTTGTCAGATAATTAAAAACCAGATTTTACGGAAACTTTATTCTAAATATCAGGGTTTACGACCTGATCACTGGTGAAATATTAAAAGAGCTACCAAAAAAGGCATGAGTCAAGCTACTTTATATGATAAACGCTTCTCTTAGACTTCTATACGTTCCAAGACAATGGAAAGTTGCTGAAGTCATTATGGTTCCAAAACCGGGGAAATACGCAAAAGATAAAAAATCTTATAGGCCCATATCGCTTCTGCCGATAATATCGAAAGTGTTCGAGAAACTTCAATAATTGCAGAAAGACGCTTGATCCCGGATCATCAATTAGGTTTCAGACCTAACCATTCCACAATAGATCAAGTCTACAGAATAACGCATGAAATTGAAAAAGCCTTAGAAGGGAAAAAAATATGTTCAAGTGCTTTCCTCGACGTATCGCAAGCCTTTGACAAGGTATGGCACGAAGGCTTGAAATATAAGCTACGGCAAAACTTGCCGGAAGACATGTTTAAAATATTGGAAAATTATCTTGAAAGCAGACTCTTTCGTGTTAGGTGTAGTAGTGAATACTCGAGTTTCAAGCAAATTCGGGCTGGCGTACCCCAGGGAAGCGTCCTCGGTCCGAACCTGTTCCTGCTCTACACAAGAGATATACCTCTAGATGACGAGACAGTCGTGGCCACGTTTGCGGACGATACGGCCATCCTGGCAACAGGTGAATCAGTCGAGTCATCAACGTGAAACCCCCAACGGGCATTGGACAGAATTTGTGTCTGGACGAAGACTTGGCGAATCGCTCTTAACGAGAACAAGTCTACGCATGTGAATTTCACTTACAGAAGGGTTAACAATTTGCCTCTGTTCATAAATTCTGCACAAATACCTTATGCAAATGAAGCGAAGTATCTAGGGATGCCACTGGACGCTAAACTAAGGTGGAAACCACACGTAAAGAAGAAGCGTGACGAGCTCGAGATTAGGCTCAGGGAAATATATTGGCTTATTGGAAGATTTTCGAAACTAAGCACATATAACAAACTGCTCTTGTACAGGCAGATGTTAAAGCCGTCCTGGACATACGGTATACAACTTTGGGGTTGTACCAAGCCGAGCAACATGTCCATGTTGCAGACTTTCCAAAACAAGACACTAAGAGCAATTGTGAATGCTCCATGGTATATTAGGAATAGCGATATTCACAGAGATTTAGGAATAGCTACCGTGGGCGAAGAAGTAACAAACTTCGCTCGAAAGCTAAATGCTCGCCTTCATGTTCATTGCAACAATGAAATGATCCTTACTCTAAACGAGACTCTTAACGATGTTAACAACGAGCGACGACTACAAAGAACAAGACCCTTTGATCTGGCGACGTAGGGTGAAGCCGCATGAATGAACGGCTTAGTAGGTGCATTCACTGGAAAGCAACATATCCAATGCGATTAACACTATGGAAGCGTAAACTACTTGTTAAGTTAACTTAGTTGTAGTCAAGAAGTATTATGAGAGAGCGAAAATTTACTACTATGAAGTGCGTTCTGGCAGTTTCATAGTGTCTCTCATAAATGGGTGGTTTTTTAGCACGTGGAAATCGGGCATAACCAATATCGGCTACTCCGGTATTATATACCTGCTATAGTGGGTGTATTGGTATCTTTGAAAGATTTTGGAGTTTTAGCCTCCGTCCATCCTAGTATTCAAAAAAAAAAAAAAAAATACGAAAAAAAATCAGTTTCTAGGTTTGTTACATATTAAGCATTAACTGCCGTCCACTTTTGGGGAAAAACTTTTTTTAAAGCATTAATATTCGCTCTTAACGCATTTGATGGTTATAAGGAAAAAAGAATTAATTGATTTTAATTTTTAGCCCACGCCGATTTTGGGGGGCGTGGCCCAAACAAATAATTGACATAATTGTACAGTATTGTTGGGAATAAGGTCGAATATATGTAAGTAGTTTGTATGTAAGTCCGTTTCATACAGACGAACTCTTATTCAGTTGTAAGCGGTCCGTCCAAAAATGGAAAAAGTACCTCCGTTATCCGTCCGTCCGCACCTGTAACTTTTGAACGGTAAATCGTAGAAAGATTAAATTTGGTACACCTATAAAGTCCGTAAAAGGAATGAGAACGCATAAAAGGAAAATTTATACACTCACATAACGGTTTAATTACAGTTTGAATATTGATGGTAAAAAAAGGCAAAAAGTGTTCTGCCCTTAACTTAAAAAGTCTTATACCCTAAAAGAAAAAAATAAACCTGCACTAAAAAAAATATTAATTTGTCATAATAAAATCGAATTTTTGCAAAAAATTGAAAAGTTTTTGAGAAATTAAAAATGGAAAATAGATGTTTTCAACGTTTTTTACTTCATAACTTTATTTAAAAATCCGATATTGGGCAAGCGTATAAAACAGCCAAAGGCTAAGCAAAAGCTTAATTAAATTTTGGTTAAACTGTAGTTTTGGCGTTTTTTTCGAAAAAAAAAAATCGTGAAAAAAGTTTTGTACCCACCACTATCTCCCATTTAGGATCGGCCAAATGATTTGAAAAAAATCACACACATCAAAAATTATTTGTAATTTTTGGGAAAACTATAGGAATTTTCGAATACTTAGCAGATTCTGAGATTTAGCCTAAAAACTTCAAAAACATTTCAAAAATAATTTTTCAAAATATTCTGGAATCTTAACGGTGGTACCGATTATTATAACATTCGGTTTGTACATAAAAGTAATATACAATTGTAAATTTTTTTCAGATTTTTTAACAAAAAGAAAATCAAAAAAAAATTTTTTGTCACCCTGCGTTTCAATAAAAATGTAAGTATTGTACTAGTTAGTTACTACTACACTGTTACTTTAAGCGATTATAATTGTCTGCAAGAGACTCTCCTGAACTTGTGTTTTTTAAGAAACAATTTAAGTACCTTAACTTAAGAGTTTTTTTTTTGGGTAGGAAAAACCTTTATAGGCACTACGAGGACCGGACGCGCGTGCTCATAGTAGTGTGAGCACTTAAGAGTAGGCTAAAATAAGTACAGTCAACTTGTAAAAAAATATTAACAGTACCTAGAGTATTGACGGAAAAATATCTATTCTAAGAATTTTAAACCCGAATACCGGGCAAACAGTCAAAAATCCCCCCTTTATTTACTGCACTGCAATGGCAACATTTAATAACTCGAATACAGAGATCTTATGCACATATGTTCTTAAAATTGCACTCGAAATATTCTATAAATATTATGTAAGCAAAATAAATGGGTTATCGAGATGCGCTTGAAAAAATGCCATAAAGTCTGAAATCGTCATTAAAAGAAAAGAAAAAAAAAAGTCTCATATACTAAACAACATTTTATATGCAAATTAAACAATAATTTTACGATTAGCCTTCAAAAAAGCCGACGGACCGCTCCATGTATGACTTCAAATTTCATACTTAATGGTCTTTTTTTTCAAATCTATTGTGTTAGTTCATGTGGATAAGATGGCGAGAAATTTAATTGATGTAAAATAAGTGTAAAATAAGTGCTTCAAAAGTTACGATATACATATTTGCTAGCAGCATAATTTTAATTATTCAACTAAAGTGTTTTAACAGATATCTAGCGAACCTTTTTGTATTTCAAAATTATTACCTTTTTTTATTTAAAAAAAAGTGGACTGCGTCCGTTATTAATTGAAAAAAGATTCAAAAATAGAGGGAAGAACATACGTTTTCTTTGCCTTTTTTCGATTTCGAAATTTTTTTTATTTTCAATCACCGTTAGACTTTTTTTTCAAATTTACTTTTGGCACTTTTCTTATATTTTGCAGATACAGATTTTTCAAACGGTAAAACAGGCTGGTTTCTTATTTCGCTATTCTAAACCTAAAAACTTGTGCTTGCTTAAGAACTTGAGGTTGGAAACGGCAATTTCGAAACGTTCTTAAAGCAGTTACATATTATAGCTTGCCTTTATATACGTTTCATACTTCAGCCAAATGTAACCAAGATCATCATAACTGTTAAGGGACTAGAAATATTTAAAAAATAGTTTTTGAAAATGTTTTCAAGTTTTTGAGTCAAATCTTCCAAGTTTTTTAATATTTGCATTTTGATATAGTTTTGTATAAAATTCAGAAGATAGACTGTGCCCGTTATGCATTTCAAACTTATACCTTCTTTATACCGTTTGGGAGATAGAGGGGGAAGCATACATTCTTTTGACCTTTATTATAATTTTTTTGATTTCAAATCCATAAAACAACTATTTTGAGTTTTTTACAGCCATCTGCGCAAGCATTGCTAGCATTGGATGTTTTTCTTAAATTATTGGGCAACCAGTTTTTGCGTAAACGGTAAAACAAGCTCGTCGTTTTATTTCGTGTTTTAAATACTTACTTGCTTACTTAAGGTGGCGCTACAGTCCAGGGTGGACCTGGGCCTCAGCCAACAAGCTTCGCCAGCCAGCTCTGTCTCTAGCTAGCCGTCTCCAATTTCGCGAAGTTGGCTGAGGTCCCCTTCCACTTGCGTGCGCCACCTGAGTCTTGGTGCTCCTCTACCGCGCCGCGCCGTCCCTCGAAGATTTTCCGGGCCGGGGCGTTGGTGTCCATCCGCTCTAGATGACCCAGCCATCGTAGACGTTGTGTTTTAACTCTTTTGGCTAGGTCGGTATCGCTGTACAGCCCGTACAGTTCGATGTTATATCTCCTCCTCCACTCTCCGTCTATGCAGACGGGACCGTAAATCGGCCGAAGAATTTTCCTCTCGAAGCAGCCTAAGTTTTTTCATCCGCCTTTGACAGGGTCCATGCTTCTGCACCGTAAAGCAGGACTGGGATGATGAGGGTCTTATACATGGACACTTTAGTTACTCGAGAGAGGGCTTTGCTACTCAATTGCCTTCTTAGCCCAAAGAAACAGCGATTGGCAAGAGTTATCCTTCGTTTGATTTCAGCGCTGGTGTCATTGTCTGAATTGATAGCGGAACCCGAACCCAGGTAGACAAAGTCCCTAACTACCTCAAAGTTATAGCTGTCGATGGTGATGTTTTGTCCAAGACGTCGGTGTTGGTCGTCTTTTCTTGATGACAGCATATACTTGGTTTTGCCCTCATTGACTGCTAAACCCATATTCGCCGCTTCCGTCCCATTACTCACGAAGACTTCACTGACATAACGCTTTGTTCTACCGATTACGTCAATGTCGTCTGCGTATACGAGTAGTTGAACGGACTTTTGAAAGATTGTACCTCTGGTGTTGCCGCGAGAGTTCTGCACAATTCTCTCAAGTATGATGTTACAGAAGTCGCATGAAAGCGCGTCGCCTTGTCTAAATCCTTTTCTGACATCAAAGGGGTCGGTGGGGTCTTTGCCGACCTTGACGGAACAGCGTGAGTTTTCCATCGTCATCCTGCATAGACTGACGAGTTTGGCGTGGATGCCAAAACTAGACATTGCGCTATTATAGCTCGTCTCTTAGATGCTGTCATACGCGGCCTTGAAATCGATGAAGAGGTGGTGTGTATCGATTTGGAATTCCTGGAATTCCAAGATCTGCCGCAGTGTGAATATTTGATCGATGGTGGACTTTCCTGGCCTAAAGCCACACTGATATGAGCCTATCAGATTGTTGACAAACGGCTTCAGGCGTTCACGCAGTACAGCAAAAATGATCTTGTATGCGATGTTAAGAAGACTTATGCCTCTGTAGTTAGCACAACTCAGAGGGTCTCCTTTCTTCAGGATCGGGCAAACAATGTTGAGGTTCCATTTGTCGGGCATGCTTTCTTCCGACCATATCTTGCAGATGAGCTGGTGCATGCTCCTAACCAGCTCATTGCCAGCGGATTTAAAAAGTTCGGCAGCTAGGCCGTCTGCTCCGGCTGCCTTGTTGCACTTGAGCTTAGACGCAGCTACTTTCACCTCCTCCAGGTCGGGTGGGCGGTATCGTTCGAATGCTTCGTCGGTAACGTCTTCGCCCGGGTTGAATGGTACGTTCTGCCTGACAGCGGTATTTGGTTCGTCCTCGCCGTTATACAGTATGCAGAAGTGGTCTTTCCAAATCCTCAGCACCGACTGCGATTCTACAACGATGTTCCCTTGATGGTCCTTACAGGCTTCAGTTCGAAGTTTATACCCTTTGCAGGACCTTTTGCTCCTTTGGTAAAAGTTTCTTACCTCATTCCTGTTGTAACATCTCTCTATCTCTTCAACCCCGCGCTTCTCGTGCTCTCTCTTTTTCCTTCGGAGAAGCCGGTGTTCCTCTCTCCTCCTCTGCTCGTAGAGCTCGCGAGCAGCTCTAGTCCTTCTGTGCAGTGCCACTTTGTATGCTTCCTGTTTAGCTGCATGTGCTTGCCGGCGTTCATCGTCAAACCATGCGTTTCGTTGTGGTGGCCGTGTGAAACCCAGCACTTCAGAGGCGGCATCTCTGATGGCATTTTGGCAATGTTGCCACTGGCTATCAATACTTGATGCTGGCTGCATAGGACTTCGTAGAAGGTTTTGAGAGACTCGGTTGGAGAAGGACCTGGCGATCTCTTGGGATTGTAGTCGGCCGACGTCAAACTTCCTCACAGTATTTCCATTACTTGGCGCTGGTCGGGATATCCGCAGCCGTACCTTGGCTACAACAAGGTAGTGATCCGAGTCAATGTTGGCCCCTCGGAAAGTTCGAACATCCATGATACTGGAGGAGTGCCTTGCGTCGATCGCAATATGGTCAATCTGGTTGACTGTTGATTGATCGGGAGATCTCCATGTCCCTTTGTGGATATTGAGATGCGGGAACTGTGTACTAGCTACCACAACGTGTCGCCCCGTGCAAAGTCGATCAGCCTGAATCCGTTATCGGAGGTCGTGTCGTGCAGGCTATGCTTTCCGACAGTACGACCAAAGATGTCCTCCCTTCCTAGCTTGGCATTAAAATCGCCTAGGACAGTCTTAATGTCGTAGCTAGGGCATTGCTTATAAGTTTCATCCCCGAGCTCGTAGAACATATCTTTGGTCTCGTCCTCTTTCTCCTCTGTGGGGCATGTGCGCATATCAGGCTAATGTTGGCGAATTTAGCCTTGATGCGGATCGTCGGGAGGCGCGCGCTTACAGGGTTGAAGTTCAAGACTTTTTGCCTAAGTCTGCCTCCAACAACGAAACCACATCCAAATCGGCGCTGTCTTTGATGCCGATAGCAGTCGCCGTAGTAGATGTCGTAGTTTTTCATCCTTCTTTTGCCCGGCCCGTCCCACCGCATTTCTTGGATGGCAGTAATGTCTGCCTTGCAGTCGTTAAGGGCCTCCGCTAGTTGCACGGCTGCACGTGGTCTGTTAAGGGACCTAACATTCCACGTGCAGATCCGGAGCTCGTTGTCCTTTTCTCGTTTGCATTGGTCGTCAACAGTAGATCCGTCCGAATCCGAGGCTTGTTTCTGCTTCGTGACTGGTGTTTCTTTACGTGGCCGGGAAGTCACCCCGACGGCACGACCCCCAACCTGGAGGACCAGATCCTTTGCTTAGCTCTAAGGACGGAGAGCCGGATAGCCCGCTCCTTATAGGCCTGAGCTCCGAATACTTCGTAGTAGCCCATATAAGGTGTTCACTAAGTAGTTCGGCCTGACTGGAACTATGGACGCCACCGTTGATTCCATCTGGGGAATTTCTCCGCTGCCGTCGTCCGGATGCAAGGAGAAGTGCCTTAGTGGGAACACTCCTCCCCCCCTCTCTCGTCTGCTACCCCCAACAACCTTCCAAAGGGGTTGGAAACCAATCTCCAGTTGAGGTACTAGGCACCCGGTGTTCACCACGGGGAGGTGAGAGTAGGAGTTGATAGACAGAGGTGGGTTTAGAAAACCTGTGGATGCTTGTATCCTCTTGAGTGCACATGTCTATCCTTTGACCACCATGTGTCCACCATCTCGTGTTTTAAATAGGCTTAGGTCAAAAACGGCAATTTAGAAATTTTTTAACGCAGATTGCTTTGTTTTAGTACCTACGCTTTGTTCTTTAACAAATCTAAACAAGACTGCTTTTACCGTTAAGATACAAGAAGATTTTAAAAAAATTGGTTTTGAAAATAAAAAAAAAATAAATAAATAGAGTGGCGCAACAGCTCGAGGTGAACCAGGGCCAACTTCTCAACCATGTATGCTGTGTGTGCTATACTTTTTTTCACATACAAGGGGACCTACAATTTTTTGACGAATCCGAACGGCACTTTGAGAGGTTTTTCAAGACAGATGTTACTCTCGGAGGGTTTGTCAGACCCTCGCGGAGGTGGGAGCCGTGAAAAAGAACAAGTCTTTTTTTCAGGTGGCAGAGGCAGGATTCGAACCCAGACCTCCGGCGTCAGAGGCACACACACTAACCACTGCGCCACGGCACCCACCCGGTTTTGAAAATGCTTTTTTGATTTTGAGTTTAATCTCAGGAGGTTTCGAAACTTTAAAATTCGTTATGATTTTCCATAAATTTTGGACAAATTCTGATGCGTTCGATTTTTTTCACTTGATTTCTTTTGATAACACCAAAGATAAAAGGGGAGCACACGTTTCTTCATGCATTTTTGCAATTTTTTTTTTTAAATGCGTTAAAATAACAGTATTTAAACTCTTTCTGCAAACGTGCACTAAGGGGTTCAAAAGTTATGTCCTCAAACACTCCTTTTTCAACTCTTCATTTCTCAAAAACTCTTCAATATTTAAAGAAATTTGATTTTTTTCGTTTAAATTTAGTATAAGTATACTATTTTAAGCCCAAGTTTCACTTTTCTAGTTCTTGCCGTCTGAATTTCTTAAGAAAAATTTCAAAACGTTGATCAATTTTTCTATGAAATTTCAACTGTATTCTGTGACTGTAGTTTAAAAGCACACCAATGTTTTTCTTTCTAAGACCTACCGATCGGAAGTTATAACACGATTAGACGGACGGATGGACGGACAACATAGTGATACCATATGATGTCCCTTTTCCATTTTTGGACGGACCTCTAAAAATGTTTTAAGTATTCATGTTTTCAAAACTTAACAATTTTGATTTGACGTTCATGTAGTTTATGCTTGTAGATGTCATGTAGGTTAAGTAGGGATGCTAGCAGGTTATACGATAGGCTTAGGCTTAACGAGAGTCCGTAGTCCCTTTGGACATAACTTGTAAGGGATAAAAAATTTAATGTAAATATGATACCTAACCTTAGTTAGATTATATACTTGCTAGAAAATTCAGCTCTGCAATGAAGATTGTTCTAGAAGTTGAAAACGTAGTCTGCTGTCATACTTAGATATGGTTGACTGTTTTTTTTTAATTCCTTTCTGATGCTGTAATTTTAATTTTTATCTAATACCCTCCTGGTATACTACACTCTATTTTCGAAATACCAATTATTTGATAGCTTTTATATTCGATTTTATTCGGAATTTGAACACACCTTATACAGTATTTTTGTATAAGAATAAAAAAGAGCCCGAAAAATACTAAAGATAGATAAAGGATACGAGTACATTACTTGCTGCAAATGTCTTTCTAGACCTAATTTGGATTTATTGCTTCGCGTGCAGCCATGCATGCAAACTCCAGTGATTTAAAAAAGAAGAATTCTTTGTGACCTTTTTTTTTTAAATTAACTCAACTTTCTCTTTTGCGTTTGTGTATTTAAAGAAGTCTACATTGATTTGCTTTCCCAAATACGTTAAAGGCTTGTTTTTCGACCATACTTTAAAATAATGCAAGAACATCTTAAGGACACTTTAAAGGAAAAGTTAATTTAGCTGCTTACTTTACCTCGTCCTAGTTTTTCAGATCAAGAATTGTCTTTTAATAGACTCGTATAATGAAACTAGGAATTGCTTCACAAATTCTGTTTATTCTTTTGCGCAATCCTACTAAACAACTCAATGTGCGCCTACACGAAAATAAATTTATCGCTCTCTAAAGTATTCGACAAAATTTACAACTATACAACAGCCTACGTAATCTTTAAATACATTTCTCAGAAATCCCCTTCATAAAATTGTGAAGCCTGCCATTAGCCACCGCACCATTCATGATAAGGATGTAAGCTTTTTAAATCATTTCGCATATTATAACACACTTTGAATTCTACAGTATTCTGCCTCCACATTTCATTACAGAGAGACTTTTCTCCTTATCCCAAGAGTGTGTGGGAACTTTCATTAAAAATTAAGATACCAAGAAATTACTTTGAATAAAACCCTCATCGACTTTGCGTCGGCACATTTTTATTCAAACTCGCGGTGAAGTTTTTCTACCTTTACCTTATGCAGAGGTTCTTGAATTCACTGCATAAATTCTCGTTCTTTATTCCAACAAACTTAGGATCATCCATTAAGCCTTTAATAATGGCGATTAAGTCGTGCCTTTCTATGAAAATATCTGTAGGTTAGGTTGAATTTATGTTTGATTAAGTATTTCCTTCTTAATAGCCGCTTACCTATTATTTATCAACTTAGTTATCGTGTCGGTTAGTTAAAGATAGGTAGCCCAAAAGTCCATACGAAGTGAAAAATTCAACCAATACATTCTGACCGACATACCTACACACAAACATTCGCAAAATAATTTGTACCCGTACGAGCTTAGGAAAGCCCTGCGGGTAGAAGATTCAGCCTATGCTGCCGGATCCATCTATTTCATCTTGTACGAGTAACTCCTGGCTAATTTATCCGCATCATAATTACTGAAATGAAATATTTAGTAAACGATGTCCACGTGACATCCGGGCAAAATCTTCCAGTTACGACACCATACCCGTGGTGCCTTTTTTACAACCATCTAAGGGGCTGATGGTGTCCCCTTTGAAATTACCCACCCAGCCAGCAAGCAAAGTTTTTCTATTTTCCCTTTTTACTTCAGCAGTTGTTGTACCTTCGGCATTTCGCCATTAAGAGCGAACGATCCCAATGTGGATGCTTCCCACCGCACCGCCAGTAGTTTCGCATTTGAAAGCGAACCAAACTTGGGGCCACTGCCAGCAGCAGTGAGTAAGGAAGACGAAGACAAGGGTTGAATTATTGCAACATGAGAAAATTTTTAATCAACGCTACGTGATGTCACGCTATCTTCACAGGCTCACAGCATTTCCACACCTTTTCTGTTGTGCAGACAGGGCTCCTTATTCGGGCGAACATTGGGTCATATTTCTGCAGGTTCAGCTTCATCATCGTCTTTATAGTTGACCCACATACATATGCGCTCATATATACGCAAACACCATGCCGGGGGATATTCTTATGGTGAATGTCTATTCGGCACTGTTTGTAGCATTCCTATATGAACGAACTGTAAACTAAGAGTATGTCAACTAATGACGGATCCCTCTTTAAGCACATCAGCCAATGTAGAAAAAAACTAAAAGTGCTATGGAATTTTAAGGCCATACTTAGCTTCCAACGATCAAGGGATAATTTGATTTACTTTTACTTCACACCAGCTTCGCATCCAGCTTGTGAAACTGAAGAGGGTGTGACGTATTGGGTGGTGCGAGGAGGCAACGCTGGAACGCAGCTGTATACCCACCGGAGTGCTACTAATTAAGCAAGCTGTTTATTTTCCTTCAGGGTGTTGCGAAAATTGAAACAAAAAAATAAAGGATAACTTGGAAGAGTGGTAGCAGAAACTCTCGCGTAAATTTACGAGTTTTCTCCTAAGGGATGGTACAGTTGTAGTGCAGCACGAGCGTATGACCTGAATGAGTGATTTTCTGATTGTTGTGGTGTATCCTGTTGAGAGATTTAAGTCCACAAAAAATATACCTGCACAGCACACTTCAGGAATTCGCACTTTAACTATTTGAAAGCAAAAATTATTGTGACCAAAGCTTTGTCGACAGTCCTAATTGTTTTTCTGCGCCATAGGGGCTTAAGGACCTAGTTTTGCTAGGGTCAGAGTACACACAAATAACATAGAACTTTATTTATTTTGCATGAATACTATGTATGTGTATAAAAGAAAATTAAAGCACGAGTAAGATTTGCACCTGCTTCTTGATCAAACAACTGATATGTAGATCTAGAGGACGTTTTTCGGAGAAAAGCCCTATTCCTTATTGCCAAAATGCCGTAAAACTGCCAGAAAATGGTCAGTTCTTTTTGGTTTTGAATTCTATATGCGCGGGTGAAATAAGTTTTCTATCAAGGATTGCTCCCACATGTGACTTCATCAGACATCTGAAAAATGACACCTTTGAGCACGAGTTTATTCAGATCAGTCACCAGTGACCTTCTTTTTTCTTGTAAAGAAAGCAATCGCAGTTTTAAAAGGATTCCATATTGCCTCGCTGAGTTGCACAAGCTGTTAATGGTCGCGTTATTAAATATCGCGTTATCCATATGAAAGCAAAGCCCAGCACTTGCTTTTCCGCTCAAGAGCATATTCAATTCAGCAAGGTCTCGAAGCGTAGTTTCGCAGGATTTTCCGCGCAAACGGGCGTGTTGCATCTCGGACAGAGAATGCGATCGAAGAGCAACCTTGCGCACGTACCGGCTCAACTCTGTCTCTTGTCTCTTCAAGCTTTCCTGCAGGAAGGAAACTTGTATAAGGTCGGAAAATTTTGGTTTGGCTAGTCAGCACTATCAGGTATTTGGTATCAGCAGGTCGAAGGATGGGTATGTAAGCCAAGCTCAGGCTTGCGGTTAAAATTATTTTCAGCATGGGAATCAACTGTCGTAAGCCTTGTTCAACATAAATGGGTAAATTCGATCTGGGCCAAATTACTTGGAACTCTTAAAAGATGCTAATGTATATTTGAGAGCGTCATCGGTCACAACTCTGGACCTAGTCTTCGCGCGAAAACTCCAGTTTGGCATTCCACCATGGCACCGTTTTCTGCGGGTGTTTTTTAGTTTTTACGTTTTTGTTGGAGGTTGCTACTATCCGATGGAGCACTCAGACACAACTACTGGTCCATTGTACTACCATGCAGACACCTTACATTAATGTATTTAGTTTACCCGTCTTTCGAAGAAAGATGAGAAGGAGCTTCAGTGATGAAGGTTTGGTATTCGGCTTAGGTGTTCGGCACTCACCACCCCAAAGATCCGCCACCTGATGCGAGCAAAGGCAGGACAACTACAGAGAAAGTGTTCCGCTGTATCGTCGTCCTCTCCACAGGCAAGACAGGTGGTGGTTTCGCTTAAGCCTAACACATTCAAGTGTCTAGCAAAAGCTTGGTGGCCGGTAAGGAAGCCTACAAGAAGTCTGCAATCGATTCTCCTAAGAGATAAAAGAAAAGACGCTGACCCCTCGCAGATGTCCGGGCGTAGTCGTTTAGTCTGTCTGCACCCATCGCAGTCACGCCAACGAGCCCTGTGCTCACGAGAAAACCAAGTATCAATGGCAGACGTGACAACAGATACAGGCAGGCCTAAAGCAGGTTCGGGTCCTAAGAAAACCTCTTCTGAGCCAAGTCTGGCAAGCTCATCAGAGATCTCATTTCCCTGGATACCAGTGTGACCTGGAACCCAAACAAGATTCACTGCATTTAGCCTTCCGACTAAGTTCAACGAATTCTTGAGTTCGAGCACTATCTTGGACGAGGTAAGAGGGTTGAGCAACGCATTTAGAGCGGCTTGGCTGTCACTGCAAACGCATATGCTTCTTGCCCTCCACCTGTTAGTCACAATATAGCGCATAGCCATTAGGATAGCGAAAATCTCCGCTTGGAAGACAGACGAATATTTACCTAAGGGGTAGTGGAGTCTAATGTTCTCGCTTTCCACAAAGACTCCAGCACCAGACCCCTGTCCGGTTTTGGAGCCATCCGTGAAAATACGATGGCATTCTTTCCCTGGCTCAGAGTCTGGCCGAAGCCATTCCATTACCTGAGGAAAGTTGACTTGGTAATTTTGTCGCAAAAGGATTTCTGGGGTCATTGCGTCAGGGGCATAAGACAGGGGTCAAAGGACAATTTTCGAACAAGTTCTTCAAAATTCCAATGCGTGTGGTACCAAAAACCACCTCTCTTTAAGCGAAAGATGGTTTTCAGCGTACACCCCATGATAAATATATCAAGGGGGGGAAGGTTCATCAAAGCATCTAGAGCAGAGCCCGGCGTGCTAGGGAAGGCCCCTGTGCAGCCAAGACAAGCCGTTCTTTGGAGTTTGGCAAAAGAGGCAGTAACACGTTTCCGCGAAAGCCTGTTCCACCAAACAACCGATGCGTATGAGAGGAGTGGTCTAACCATGGCAGTATAGATCCAGAGGACCCTTTTCGGAGTTAAGCCCCATGTCTTGCCAAAAGCGCCTCTGCACTGCCAGAAGGTGGACAATACTTTTTCGGTTTTGGATTCAACATGCTTGGACCATAGAAGTTTTCTATCAAGGATTACTCCCAGATATTTGACTTCATCGGATATCGGGATAGTGACACCTTTAAGCACTAGTTGAGTCAGACCAGTGACCTTCCTCCTTCTCGTAAAGAGAACAACCGTAGTTTTAAGAGGATTCACTGAAAGCCCATTCCTGGTGCACCAATCATCGATCAAGTCCAGGGATCTCTGCGCCTGAGAGCACACAGTCCCTAGGTTTGAGCCGACAGAAAGAACGGCGACATCATCCGCGTAGGCTTGTGTGTAGGTTCCAGGAAGGTTGAGAGCCGATAGTAGAGAGTCTACAACCATGCACCATAAAAGGGGAGACAGAACACCACCTTGCGGGCAGCCCCTGTTTACCCCAGTTATGACGCACTTGCCACAATCTGCTTCTGTTATCAGCGTCCTGTTCATTAGCATTGCCCTAATCCATTGAACTAATGTTGCATCTACACCATGTTGTCTGGCTGAGTTGCACATGCTATCAAACGTCGCGTTATCAAAAGCACCCTCAATATCGACGAAAACGCCCAGCATGTACTTCTTCTGGTCAAGAGCACATTCAATCCTACCAACAAGGTTTTGAAGCGCAGTTTCGCAGGATTTTCCGCGCTGATAAGCGTGTTGCATCTCAGAAAGAGGGTGCAAACGAAGAGCAACTTTGCGCACGCGCAGCTTAACCAGTCTCTCTAAGCTTTTCAGTAGGAAGGAAGACAGACTTATGGGTCTGAAGCTTGTGGCTAGGCTATAGTCTGACTTACCAGGTTTTGGTATGAAAACGACTTTAACCATACGCCAAAGGGTGGGTATGTAAGCCAAGGCAAGGCTCGCAGTGAAAATTCTTTTCAACGTGGGCAACAGCTGACCTAAACCTTGCTTCAGCATAACCGGGTAGATTCCATCTGGACCAGGTGACTTAAAGCTCTCAAAAGATGCAATAGCATATTTGATAGCGTCATCAGTCACCACTCTAGATGCAATGTACCAGTTAAGCCGCGTTGTGTTCGCTGGTTCTGCAATGGCCAACGTTGCCGGTACCACTGAAGAGCACGTGGTGACCTGATTTCCCGGGAAGTGAGTCTCAAGTAGAAGACTGTAGGTCTCCGCCTTGGTCTCAGTGTAGGTGCCATCAGGTTTGAGTATTGAAGCGAGTCTGCTTGGTCTGTTCCTCTGAAGAACTTTTACAAGCCCACTAGTTTCACTTAGAGATTCGATCTCGTCACAAAATTTTTTATAGAGTCATTTTTCGACTTGCGAATAAGTCTTCTACTAAATTGGTTTTTAAGGACCGATTCAGGAGCTTCCTGAATCGGTTCCTTCGGCATTCCACCAAGGTACCGATTTTCTACGGAGGTTTTTCGTAACTGGGCACGCGAGTTCAAAACAACGGGTAAGGATGCTATTCAGATTTTGAGCAGACATCTCTACCCCTTGTCGTGAACTCAGTTTGAGTGGAACTTGAACAGAGTGGCCAAGCTCCTCTCTAAACTGTGGCCAATTCATTTTTCTTGGATTTCTCCTCTCTTGCAAAGGTAGAACTTCGCAATTGATTTGAAATTCGATGTATCTGTGATGTGACAGGGTGCTATCTGGCGATACCCTCCATTTTGCGATAGTCCTTGAAAACTTGTTGGACAGGGTAAGGTCAATTACCTGCTGTCTCCTGACGGTAACAAAAGTGGGTCTGTGACCCAAATTATTGATGGTAATGTCAGACGATAAGATGAATTTCAAAAGACGATCTCCTCTTGCGTTACATTTGCTGCTGCCCCAGACAGTATTCTGAGCATTAGCATCGCAGCACAAGACGAGACCCAATCTTTTGGATTCACAATAATCTACAAGCTCAACAACTGCCTTTGGTGGAGGAGGAGTCAACGAGTCATAGGGGAAGTAGGCCGAGGCAACGACAAAGGTTTCCCATTTGCCGTTAGCATGGCAGGGAATAGAGGCAGCAACCAGATCTTGGGCACAAAACCTTTCGATCGTGACGGCCTCTAAGGATTTGGATGCGGTAAGACAAGTCCTAGGTCTTTCGGACTTCTTATCGTAAAGAATGTCGTGTGAAGCACTCAACCCACCAAAACCACAGATGTTACCTTTCCACACCCATGGTTCCTGGATGGATGTTATGCATGTTTTTGTACTACATGCCGCAAGCCTGCTACTTAGAAGAGCAGTAGAGGCCTTGCAGTGCTGTAGGTTAATCTGAGTAAACATTATGGATGTAGACTCAGGGTTACGTACACTATTAGCGCTGTTTGGCATTGAAACGGAAGTGAATCCTACCAAAATGCAGATAGGGACGCATGTTGTACCTAGATTCAATGACCTCGGCAGATGCCATGTCCATGCCCACGACCAAACAACTACCATCTTCATTAAGACGATTTTTTTTGGTCTATGCGAACGGACAATCCAGGCTTTTGTGTCGAGGCCAGGATTCTGGGCTCGCGAACGCTTCAGCACATCCGCCGTTTTCCCCAGTTTCCCAGGGATCCAGCAGACGGCTCGCGTTAGCTTGGGTGGCTTGTAGACCTCAAAAGTTGAGGTCCCAAGGGAAGGGATTTTCGGCACCATACTGCATAGCCATTCAGAGGTTTGCTGCGATGAGGTCTTCACCCAAAAGGTTCCGTCCTTCAAACCACAGCTCTCCACCTGAATGAGCTGTTTTTTACCGGGCAAAATAGTAACGGGTGATTTTTTAAGAGGTTGAGAATTTTTTAAAAAAAAAACACAAAAAATTCGAAAAAATTAATGAAATATTTATTTGAATCGATAGTTTGAACCTTGCAATTTAATGTTTAAAGATAATTTCATGCAAATGTTGACCGCGGCTGCGTCTCAGGTAGCCCATCCGCTGAGTCCAATTTTGGCATACTCTTTCTCACATATCGGCCGGTATCTCACGAATGAATGCATGGATGTTGGCTTCCAGTGCGTCAATCGAAGCGGGCTTGCCCCTATAGACATTAGCCTTGACATACCCCCACAAAAAATAATCTAATGGTGTCAAATCGTACGATCTACTCTAATCTAATGGTGTCAAATCGCACGATCTGCTCAGAAGGTCGAGAATGCCGACCATAAAATGGAAGCAGCGCGCGATGAACATTTCGAACCGAGTACGAATTTTGATAGTAAAATTCAATAATTTGCAAGCGTTGTTCATTTATAAGACGATCCATGGTTAAATTGCAAACCAAACTGAAGCTGTTTGACAGTGACACAAGGTACTAAACACACGTCAGCTGTCAAAACCAGTGTTGCCAAAACCAAACCAGCTAAAAAATCACCCGTTACAAAGCAACAAGTACCGACGCTATTCAGATCTTGAGCAGACATCTCCACCCCATGTTATACCCCATCCCATAGGAAAGAACGTATGTATAATAAGTTTGTCACATAGTTTTTAACACGGTAAAATAATGTAATGTAGCGACAAAAAGTAAAAAGACGACATACAGGAGTCGCTGAATGCACCCATCGATTCAATCTACGAACACACCCACTCGACTAACTTAACGATTAGACACAACTATCATTCCAGTCAGCTGACAGCAAACTGATATTAGAAGTTTGATCTCGATATCGAACATTTCCCCTCCATTGAATTCAGTACTTATGGAAGATTGCCAGATTGGTTGGAATCGTAGAGAACACGGTGTATTTGTATCAATACACGGACAACAGGCTCGGACGGGACAGTTATATTTTAAATGTTGGCTTGTGAAAATCGTTAGTAAAGTGAAAAGCGATTGAATTGAAATAAAGTGTTGAATTCTAAGTAGCGATAAGTTGAATTAACTGTGATTTGAATTAAAATAAGTTTTGTTTAATAAATAAAGTGTGTCATTGTGTAATTATAAAAGTTAAATTGAGATTCATTAGACAAATCCCAGGTTAAAATATTACAATAATAATAGTACACCCTCAAGATATCAAGGGCATTTGATCGAGGCCGAATTCTAAATCGAATAAGCCATGTCCGTCCATTTATATGGCACATGTTTTTAGACACGCCCACAATCGGTGTAAATATACAACTATCTCCAGAGCTCTCAAAGCTGTAAGACGTCTCTAAAGGCTAAAATTCGACATTTACTATCTTCTGATGATTCTAAGGTATACAAAAGCATACGCGTGGCATTGATTTAAAGAGCCAGATTCAATGCAATATTTATGCCCAACCCAGGGTATATTAAGTTTGATGTATAGTTTGTAACGCAGTGAAATAATCACCGTAGACCCCTAAGACCTTTTAGTGATATAAATGGGACCGACAGGAGAATCGGTTAAACCATGTCCGTCCGTCCGTATGTAAACAACTTTTGGGCCTAAATTTTTAAGGAACAGAGCTGAAATTTTTCAAAACACAACGTCTACGATGGCTGGGTCATCTAGAGCGGATGGACACCAACGCCCCGGCCCGGAAAATCTTCGAATCCACACCGCAGGGACGACGCGGTAGAGGAGCACCGAAACTCAGGTGGCGCACGCAAGTGGAAGGGGACCTCAGCCAACTTTGCGTACGAAACTGGAGACGGCTAGCTAGAGCCAGAGCTGGCTGGCGAAGCTTGTTGGCTGAGGCCCAGGTCCACCCCGGACTGTAGCGCCACCTTAAGTAAGAGCTGAAATTTAGTGGGTTGGCTGGAAGTCCATTGGACCAGATCAAGTTTGAAAATTAGCCAAATCCGCCCACAGACACGCCCACTATTAAAGGATGGTTATCGCAGGATGGATAGTACTTTGTTATTAGTTTCGGTCTTCGAATTGCGTAGCTATTATATGATTAAATAATAAAAAAAAATCATTTAATATTTATTTTGTTTTTTTGAGTTACGTTCAGTTAAACTGTCAATAAAACAAATTAAATGTTAAATGTCTTTTGCTATTATTTTTAATGGAAGTACTCATTGCGGTGAGAATTTTGGTATTGGGTTGCCTGGCGCCAACCTATGGAGACGTGCAGAAATGTGCCACTTTCGGAACCAACATTTTCAGTTACTTCCCTCATTAAATTAAGATTACTTCATTAATTAGATTAAAGGATAAAATTGATGGGTAAAACCATGGGTTGCCTAATCTAAGCCTGTCGCTAATAGCCGGCAGATTGCTTCAAAGTTTTCGTAATTGTATGCAATGCACTTGGCTGAACTTTTTTCAAAAAAAAAAACGTTTTTTTTTCTCAACGGCAAGTAACTTAATAGTAAGTAAAAAAAGGGTCGGAAATGAACAGGGTTATCTATTTCTAAGCAATATATATTGCTTAGAAATCCACCATTTTGCGTTCCAAATGCGTATTTCTGCCTACATAATTTATAGTTGGGTTTGTATAATAAAAAAACACGTCAAGGATGAAGTCAGTGTATACTGAAGGCTAAAAAATAAAAACAGTAGAAGCATACAATTATTGCTTAGTTTCCATATAAAATTTTGGTTATATGATACTAAGCTACTAAGCTGATACTATGATAACTCATTTGTTTTGCTTATATTATATTTCTAGTGCAATTCTCAGAAGACATTATGCATAAAATCTTTTTACACAAATTTTTAAATGCTGCCATTGCAGTGTAGTAAATATAGGAGAGATCCTTGACTATTTGCCCGATTTTCGGGTTTAAAATTCTTAAAAAATATTCTTTCATTGATTTTAAGTACTGCTATGATTTTTTTCTATGTCAACTATCCTTATTTTCAACACATTTTGAGTAGACACTCAATTTTTTACCGAAACGCAGGGTGGTAAATATTTTTTTAGATTTTTTACCTGAAAAAAAATACAAAAGGGTTTCTTTCGAACCCCAAAAAATTGACTATGTCTGAAATTTTTATATATTACCGTATATATAAATATACGGTATATATATAATAAGTATATATTACCGTTAGTCTTATCCTTTTTTTATACAAAAAAACTATTCAGAATCTTTTTTTGAATGCCGTTACATGTTATTTTTTAATTTTAGTGTTAGTAACAGTTACTTTTTCCTAATACTCAGAGCACAGGTTTTTTAGTTATCGGTTATAAAAGCAAGTTTTTTGATTAGGTTTTTAAACAGTTTCAGAAAATTTTAATTTAGAAATTTAATTTTTGAAATATGTTAAAAATTTTAGAATTCTCTTCATACGTCTTATATACAACCAAATTTCATTATAATCGGTACTACCTTTAAGATACCAGAATATTTTCGAAAATAATTTTTGAATATTTTCGAGATAAATCCTAGTAACTGATAAATATTTTAAATTTCTATAGTTTTCCCGAAAAAAACAAATAATTCTTGATGTGTGTGATTTTTGTCAAATCATTTGGCTTTATAGCACCGGAGATGGTGTTGGCCACAAAATTTTTTTCACAATTACTTTTCGAAAATACGTCAAAACCTCAGTTTTTAAATGGTGAAATCAAAATTTTATTTTAGCCGCTGCTAAGCTGCGGTGGCTATATATGTTTGCCCGATTTCAACTTTGTGAATATAGTTCATAATTAAAAAGTTATAATGTTAAACACGTTGAAAATGGGCACATTATTTTCAGTTCCTTATATCTTAAAAACTTTTCAATATTTTTTTTTAAATTCGATTTTATTATAAAAATTAAATGGTTTATTATTGTATGTTTCAATTTTCTTTTTTCTGGCCATAAAAATATTCAAGATAAGTGCCAAAACATTTCTTGTTTTTTTAACCATAAAAATTCAAACTGTAAAAAAATGCATAATGTATAATATAATATAATAATGCATTATTTCAGTACCGGAGTGGCCCATTTCTGGAAGTCTCGACAGGTTGGCGCCAGGCAAATGCGCAACGACTTCTATCTAAGCTGAAAAAACCATCCTTTAATCTTATAAGCTTCATTTTTAGCGGTCGCCTCACTTGGACTGATTGCAGGTGGGGTCCCCTTCATGTGTGTAAGACACCTGAAATGCACACAGCATGAATGGTTGTGAGAGGGCTGGTCTGAGCTGTGAGTGCCAATTAGTTTATTTGTTCTATAAAAGAGGAATGGCATGACCAGCCCCTTTAACGAAAAATCAGTATTAGCATAAAAAAATCCAAGCTTGTGGCCAAAATGTTTGCAAAAATGTAGTTTTTTGGTTTAAATTGGATAATTTTGTGAAACCTTAAAATTATTCCCTTGGCCTATTACGAATAGAGTCCGGTGTACCTTATTTTCAAGTTCTATTTCTTATTCTTCCCTTAGTAAGGCAAAAGGCAGGTGAAATCCATGTTTTTTTTTCTGGAAAATTAGTGGTTTTTCTATAATCCTGCCTACATAGTTAGTCAAAAACTTTGTATAAACAATCAGTTAAATTTTTTTCGATTTGGAATAAAAATATTGAATAAATTCATTTAAATGATTACTCTTTACACCGATGCTACGCCCACTAGGGGAGGGCTTCGACCTAATTTTTCTTTTGTATGTCTTAAAATCATTAGGAAACAAATAGGTGTGAAAGCGAACGTAATTCGAATGTCCGTTTGGGCGCTATAAGGAAAACTGGAAAAACCCTTGATGGTGGATGTTTTATTTCTAGATGGCATTTTGATTAGGACATCATCGATCATCCTCGACATTTCCATCAATTTTCAGTCAAATGTCCGGATATATGTCTAATTTGACGCATTTCTTGCGATAAGGACTCCTTATCATAAATAATGTCGTGAAAAGCACCTGATCAGCAATATACGAAATTTAAACGCTTCTGTTCAATAACGTTACAAATGAATTTATTTTATATTGGAGCAAGTCAAATCAAATGCAGACAAATCAAATGCAGAAGGCAAATTATATGGTTCGAGCTTATCTTTAAATTTGGGTGTTTCGCGCTTGGTGGTTGTTGGCAAAGTGGCCGAGAAAACGACCGAGCGATCACAGCCTGGGATCGATTCACCCACGATCCACAATCATCAACGGTGTACGCTCTCTCATAACAAACTGCACTTGTTATCGTTGTCGCGGCTATCATTGTCGACCGGTACTAAAGATGGGCTTTTGTGTATGTGGTATTATGTGGTAGTGTGAATTATGTGGTAGAAAAACACACATAGGGAACGTGTCGAACCATAGGGTAAATTTACAAATTATGTAGCAAGTGCAAAATAATGAAATTTTCTATGGATTGATATATTTTTGTGTTTTACTCACAAGTTTTGAAAGATGAACTTTCAATAATTATTGTTACCGAACGCGAAATCCTTAAATATTTTTATGTTGTTTAATGCCTTTAATATCGTGACGTAAGGGTCGTCATTCCTCAGTTTTTGTCCTGGATGTAGGGTCTTTCTTGACCACAAATAAAAAAGTTTTTATGAAAAATTTACATGCGAAACTGCATTTATTTTCAATAGTATGGTAAAACTCACATTGACTGGCACAATCAGTTTCTGTTACATGATAACAAATTGATATTTTCACATTTCTTAATCCTGTTTTCTAAACCTTTTGATTCAGTGTAATTTGTTCGGTGTGGTAGCTTGTTTATTCAATTTCATCAACCGTGGTAACTTTTTCTTTATTTTTTTTAGCATAATATTAATCAATCTGATCCTTCTCAACAAATATGCTAGCTACTGGAAATAATAAGACTATCATTGTTCAATCCAAATGCACCTCGCTTAACTATTGCTTCTTATAGTCAGGGTAAAGCCAGGCATTGTGCAAAGTGATTGCGTTGCATTTAATGAATTATTAAAACAAATTCGGTTTCTCCTACTTTGTTTTGTTGTTGTTTCTTTATCAATTTTAATTATAATTTGTTCTTTCAAATATATTTTTTATAGCAAATACAAAACCATAATACAAATAATTTCCGTAACAAATGAAAAATAAAAAATATTACAAGTCCTACATAATAGTATTAAAGCGATGTGGTTGCACTTTTTTTCAATACATAAATGAGAGGAAAACGTTTATTTACTTTCAAACAAAAACACGGTGTTTAGGAAGCGTAGGAAATTTAATTAAAGGACAGCAATGGCTAAGGAGTTTTCGAAATGAGAAGAGTTTATAGAAATGATAGAAAAATAATGTTTTTTTTATAGATTTTGATAGTTAATAGTGACGGAAAACTTTATCATAATATAATATTTTATACATATAATTATATAATTAATAAATAAATGTGCCCTTAACGACTTTGACTCTTCGAGTGAGCGATCAGCCATTGAAGTGTGATGTCAATATTATCCTTTTCTTTACACGAAATACTGTAGCAGCAAATCTCTCTGTCTTGTATGCTGGAGAGATTCCTAATATGAAATGAAAATATAATATGTTTTTCAGGCAGACTTAAGTAAATTCCGACTCACATTCGTTCAATTAGGCCAGTCTCATCCAAAGCACCAGGAAGATCTCGTTTATTGCCCAAAACAAGAACTGGAATACCTGCCAGCTGTGGCTTATCCAGAAGTGAGTGCAACTCGTTCCTGGATGCTTCCATTTTATCGAGATCTGCGGCATCAACCATATATCTAAAAAAAAATAAAAATATTATGATTTCTTATTGTCCTTCCTTTTGTGGCACTATTTTTGATTTACTTACACGATTGCATTAACACCACGGCAATATCTTTCCCACATGGATCTAAACCTTGGCTGTCCACCAATATCCCAAACCTTTATGGTCACATTGCCTTTGGTGATCTTTCGCATGTTGAAGCCTACTGTTGGAATCATGTCTTCCGCGAATTGGCCAGACTAGAAAGATAAATGAATCTTTTTAAGTAAACTCAGTTGAAGTACCTACATTCTACACACAATAAATTTCGTTTGTAAATTTTGAACATTTAGACTGTGGTTACATTAAAACATTTGGCAACGGATCCTCGGTTCTTACTTTTTCGAAGAGTTAGTAGATCTAACCATGGCAGAGCGAAGGTCCTACTAAAATTTTTATACAAATCTGGATGGTTCCATGAGGCGGTGCTTTGAGCTTCTTACAACGCCAGCGGTTAATCTTTGGTTCTTTATTTTTTTTTTCGTTGTATGTAAAGAGGTTTTCCACATGGACGCAATGGGAGACGGACTGAATTTTGAAAACTTAAATATCATATATCAACAATCCCGAAATAGCCAGAATCCCCAAACTTGTATTATTCAGAGAAAGGTCAAAGTTCTCGAGTTCAGTTCTCTACTCTGAACCTAAAAACAAAAACGCCGTCTATATTTTAAATGTAAAGCGTAATGTAAGGCGTGTAAGGTCTTGATAGTAGAGTAAAATCGTCATATAATATGGATGTTACTAAGAGTGCAAAATAACTTTCTTTCATGTTAAGTATAATTAAGTATAATTAAAAACAACCTTATTGGCTTTTCACCAATTTTTCGGAGCCTTTTCTCTGTGGAGAGAAAATGCGGAACGAATATTTCTAGCCATGCAATTTTAGAAAGTGTGAAAAGACGCCATCGACAAAGTTTTTTAGCTATACATCTCATTTCGGTCCCCTAGCCTTGGTTGGGGAGCTCCTGGATCGAAACACCTAAGAATATTATTTCATCATTAACATATAGCTAGCGCTTGTTATTGAAGTCGTGAAAGGAAAGAATTGTAACAAAAATCCAACTAGGAAATTGTGCGGAAAAACCTGCATTTATTTTGCTTAAGTTAAAGTGACCCAATAGCCACCAGCACAAAAAAATTAAAGGAAGTCGATAAAAAAATGTAGTGGTTATGATAGTGTGTAAGTAAGTTCCGTAATCTGTGTTTATTTTTGCCCTTAATTTACGGTGTGAGGATTTGCGAACAACGAACTTACATACTAATTCGGATTCCATACTCGATGGTTTTTAGTTACGTATCAAAACCGCTTGGTTTCTGGAGACCAACAAAAACTATCCCCTAATGAAACTATGAACAGATAAATAAACGAAACCTTTTGTTTCAAAAAAAAAGAGATAAGAGATCATAGTTCTTAAATGTGTCATTCATTATTTCCTTCAGAATGCTCTCATAGCGGGGTCATAGATAGATAAGCTAAGTATGAACTGTATTATGAGCTACAATAATTACTCTCCGCATATAATGTTGAATCCTACAAAAATGGACAAGAATTCAATACAAATGCAGGAGCTCAAAAAACTAGATGACATCGTAAACATTTTCTAAATTGTTTAAGCGAAAATATTATGACCTCAGAGCAACGGCTTGTTCGCATTCGCAACTGTCAGACCCATCACATTTACTCAAAACAATTTGCGCCAGTGACTGGAAAACAAAAACCTTTTTTATTGTATTGCCCCTAAGTCCCGCTCCTCTTCACCAAGGCATTCTCTGACTCATGTCAGCTGCTAGATGATACGCAACGATTCAGTAGCCGCATATGAAAAAGAAAACAATATCGTATCAACCACTTCTGCCAATCGATTCGTCTTTTTGTTTCCAAAACACTCGCAGTGCTTATCTCATCAGATTTTTTGTAATTAATTGTTTAACATGCAGAATCTGGAAATTTATTGATTTTACCGCGACGGGTCACTGCCGTTAGTGAAGGCAAGTTCCCCACCTTGACACTCGACTGCTAACCCCATATCGTTTCAATTAAATTTGACAAAATGGTCAATCTTCGTCATTGTCGTACGATCTTTGTCGTTGCACTTAAAAACCTGAATTAAGCAAACATCCAGCAACGAAATGATACTCACTGCAATAACATTAACAAATGTTGTCTTGCCCGAAAATTGTAGTCCGACCAGAGTCAATTCCATTTCCTCTTTCCAAAAGATGCTCTTGAACCAGTCCAGTATTCTATTGATAAGAGCCAACATCTTGCGTTTAGCGGTATTTGTTACAATTTGTTGGGAAACTATTTAAATTGATTGGCAAAATTGGAAATTTCTTCTACGCCCAAAAATTTTCGCTATGCCAATTTGTACACGGGCGATATGAATTTTCTACTACGCTTTGTTTGACAGCCAGTGCTAGGGATGACAGCACCACAAAGTTGGATGCAGTATTTTTTGACGTTCCGTCACAAAAAAAGCTTTTCCGATACTCGATGGTAGCTTTTGAAAAAGTGTTTTCTTTTGCTTTATTGGCGCCACCTGTAGCCAATATGTATTTCTAGTGTATTTCAACAAATTCTTGTATGTTTCGAGCATAAATTACAGAATAACAAGGTATAGACCTTTTACTGGTTTGACAACTGTAGCTGTCATTTACCGAGGGATGCCAAACGAATCTGTAAATCGTATGAAAAAAGTGCGTTTAATATATTGTAATATTTTCGGCCTGGGGTTCGTCAAATAAAACTCAATTTCACTTTTATAATCACACAATGAAACACTTTATTTATCAAACAAACTTATTTAAACTCAGATCACACTGTTATTCAACTTTACTATTTAGAATTCAACACTTTATTTCAACTCAATCACTTTTTACTTTATTACCGATTTTCACAAGTCCACGTTTAAAATATCACTGTTTCGTACGAGCCTGCCACCCGTGTATTTATACAAAATTAAGCACCTTCTAGTACGTTCCATACCCCCTTTGGTAATTTTCCACTGGTACTCCTCCGCTGAATTCCAAGGAGGGGAAATCGAAATTCGAACTTCGAATATGACAGCTGCCGTCAGATGACTGGAATGACAGTTGGGTATGTTCGTTTAGTGAATCGAGCGGGTGCGTCTGTAGAGTGAATCGATGGGTGCATTCAGGGACTCCTGCGAGTTGTTTTATTTCTTGTAGCCACATAACATTGCCCCCCTCTTAGTTTTGTTCGTCCCGAACAAGTACGTCATCATTGCTTCCGTGGTAGCGATGTAGGCGATCAACATGGACAACTTTCATTTTCGCTCTTGGTCCTCTTTGGATTCGGAATACGACATCATTAATTCGCGTTACAACTTGGTAGGGACCTTCCCAATCCTTCTGAAGCTTTCGCGATCTTCCCTTTTTACGATGTGGGTTGTAGAGCCATACCAGATCTCCCTCGTTGAACTCGGGTGCCGTTGCTCGCGCATCGTATCTCGTCTTCATGCGGTCGCTTGCAACTTTTATATTGCTTCTGGTTCTCTGGTGAATGTCATTAATCCTTTCTCTAAGGTCAACCACGTAGTCCTCCTCGCATGTTGAGTCTTCAGTGGGAAATCCGAATTTAAGCTCACTGGGTAGCGTGGCAGTTCGTCCAAATAAAACTTCAGATGGAGTGTACCCAGTTGTACTGTGAATAGCGTTTCGATAGGCCATGAGGAATAAAGGTATTCGCCGATCCCAATCCCGTTGATTCTCGTCCACTACTTTGGACAGATGTTCTTTTAGTGTCTTGTTGAAGCGTTCCACCATTCCATCTGATTGTGGATGAAGGGGTGTGGTCCGTGTCTTCTGTAGTCCGATTGCCGCGCATACTTCCTGGAATATCTTCGACTCGAAGTTTCTTCCTTGGTCGGAATGTAATTCCATTGGCACTCCGAACCTGCACACCCAGTGGTCCACTATCTGGTCGACAACGGTTTTCGCTTCTTGATTTGGGATCGCAAATGCCTTGGGCCACTTGCTGAAGTAATCGGCAATAACCAGGATATAACGATTACCGCTTTCAGTTTCCGGAAACGGTCCTGCGATGTCGACGGCGATCCTTTCAAAGGGAGCACCCACATTGTACTGGTGCATTTTACCCCTGGTTTTGACTTTGGGTCCCTTACTAGCAGCACAAGTAATACACTTTCGACACCAGCTCTCAACGTCGCTTCTTGCGCTCAGCCAATAAAAACGTTCCCGTACCTTTTCCAGGGTTTTGTTGATGCCCAAGTGCCCACCAGATACTCCATCGTGCATTTCCCGCAAAATTTCCTGCACTTTGGACCGTGGAACCACAAGCTGCATTTTAAAGGATTTTCCATCCGGCATTTCCCATTTTCTTCGCAGAACGCCATCTTGTACATGGAGAGAGTCCCACTGCGCCCAATATGCCTTTAATGTGGGACTTCTGTCGGATATATCCCTTGCGCTCGGTTTCTCCATAGATTCCTTCCATGCAAGGATTGGCTCAATGTCAGGGTCTTCTTGTTGTGCGCTGCGAAGTTTCTCAGTACTCCAGCCTTCTGCAGGTTCGGCTCTTATTCTCTGGATAGAAACTACTTCGTCCTTTTCCTCTTGTCGCACACAATGCTTACAATTGGGCTCACATGGTCCGCGTTGCAGTGCAGTCTTCCTTTGCGATGTTGTATCTCGAAGTCATAAGCCTGCAATCGCTCGATCCATCTTGCGACTTGGCCCTCAGGATTTTTAAACTGCAGTAACCATTTGAGCGCGGCGTGGTCGGTACGCAAGATGAACTTCTGGCCGCTCAGGTACTTCTGGAAATGTTTCGTCGCCAGTATTAAAGCAAGGAGTTCTCGCCTGGTAACACAATAATTTCTCTCTGGTCGGGTAAGCACTTTGCTGAAGTATGCTACGACTTTCTCCTGCCCATCGTGTAACTGCGACAATACTGCGCCAACACACACATTGCTAGCGTCTGCGTCCACAATAAATGTCTTGCCGGGGATGGGGTAAGCTAGTACCGGTGCTTCGCAAAGTCGCTGCTTCAGATGCTGAAAGCTTCTTTCGCACTCACCTGACCATTTAAATTGTCTTCCTTTCTCAGTGAGCTGGTGCATTCACTTTGCAATCCCGGCGAAATCTTTGACGAACTTCCTGTAGTACGTAGCTAGACCGAGAAAGCTCCTTAGCTGGTGTTTGTCCTTGGGAACTGGCCAACTTCTCACAGCTTCGATTTTCTCTGGATCCGTCTTCACGCCATCCGTCGATATCACATGCCCCAGATACTTTACTTCTGCTCTGAAGAGCGCACACTTCTTTGGATTGAGCTTTAAGTGTGCTGCTCGAAGTCGTGAGAAGACCTCCCTCAAGTTGTCGCGATGTTCTGCAAACGTCTTTCCCAAAACGATGATGTCATCCAAATATACCAGGCAGGTTTTCCACGTCAGACCATGTAAGACACGTTCCATAAGACGCTCAAAGGTGGTCGGAGCGTTACACAGACCAAATGGCATTACTGTAAACTGCCAAAGCCCATTGCCAGTTGTGAAAGCGGTCTTCTCTTTGTCTTCTGGATGGATCTGTACCTGCCAGTAGCCACTTTTCAGGTCGAGAGTGGAAAACCATTTTGCTCCAGAGAGTGTGTCCAATGTGTCATCTATTCGAGGTAAAGGGTAGCTGTCCTTCTTTGTGACATCATTAAGCCTCCGGTAATCCACGCAGAATCGAGTACTGCCGTCCTTCTTTTTCACCAGTACAACAGGCGACGCCCACGGACTTTTCGAGCTTTCGATCAAACCTTCTCTTTCCATGGTCGATATCATCTCGGCGGCCTCGTCCTGTTTAGCCAACGGAAGTCGTCTGGCAGGTTGGCGGATTGGTCTAGCATCTCCGGTGTCTATGCGGTGTTGTACTAAGTGTGTTCTACCATAGTCTCCATCCTGTGAGGCAAATATATCAGCAAACTCGCCAATTAGATTTTCCGCTATGGTTTGCTGCTCTTGATTTAGCTCACAGTCTCCGAGTATAGTCTTACATACCTCGGCCAGTTTTGATGGAGAGACAGGACTTGCAGGCTCACTCTTAGCTATTGTCGAAATGGCTGCAACGGGCACACATCTTCCGATCACCTCTCCTTTTCTGAGCTTAACGGTGCGCTTATTTGGGTTCATCAGTCTTACCGGCACCATGTTATCCCTGGGCTCTGCAAGAATTTTTCCCACGACGTAACTTTTAAATTCACTTTTGTTATCTGGCTCGATGAGATAGAATCGGTGGTTCCCAGGATCACCCTCCAAACGTGTCCAAAGAACTGTCTCTGAAGAGGGCCGCAGAACTTCATCGCCTCCCAGTATTGCTCGAAGATTCACAGCGTTGTCGTTTCCGTATACCATAGGGATCTCGATGGTTCGATACCTTAGCACCTGCATTCGAAGGTCAAGAATTATCTCGTGTGCCTTCATGAAGTCCACTCCAATGATGCATTCGTCGCATATGTCGGCTACCAAGAAGGCATGTGAGAAGGTCAATCCCTCTAGTTGTATCTGTAGCTGCACCTCCCCGTATACTTTCGCCGATTCTCCTGTAGCTGTCTTCAGACTGTAGCAGCTGGTGTTATGTAGCCATGACGTCTGAACAAGGTCTCTTCGGATGATGGAGGCCGTGGCACCTGTGTCAATAGTGGCCACGCATCTTCTGTTGGCGATGATTGCCTCTACTGTCAGACTCTTGTTGCAGCGTTTTGTTTGCGAGACTTGGATGATGGTCCTGGGGGCGTCGATTCCATCAACCAACTTCTGCCCCGACATCCTGCCAGATGCTTCTTCATTCTGTCTCCTTCTAGCGCAATGTGGGCAACCCGCTTGTCTAACTGAGGCTCGGCACTGTCGCTGCAGGTGTCCCAGTTTGCTACACTTCCAGCATCTCATTTGTCCCCGAGTGGTGTTCGTGTTTTGCCTTCCGATGTCGATGCGTTGACATGAGCACTCTAGACCAGCCATTTCCCTTATGCGATGGCAACCTTGCGAAGCTTGGTCTGCAGCTTCCATTGTCAGGGCGAATGCTAGTGCTTCAGCGAGAGTCTTCTTACCTGCCATTCTTACAGCCATTTGTAGCTTTCCATCCGCAATGGCATTGGTAAACGCATCGGTTGCCAACTCGTTTATTATCTCCCTGCTGGTGTTGGGATAAGACAAATTCGCTAATCGCTCGATGTCGGCTTGCAACTGTTGAAGCGTCTCACCCCTTGTCTGAACTCTATGGCGCAACTGGACCCGGTAAACTTGTTGCATGTGGTCGTCGCCAAACCTCATCTCGATGGCCTTCACCATGGCATCATAATCTTTTTGTTTTTCTTCAGGGATGGTCTGCAGCAGTTCGGCAGCTGTTCCTCTGAGCGCAAGCGTGAGAGCAATTGATTTATCTTCGTTGTCCCAGTTGTTTGTCAACGCTGCAGCTTCGAATTGTCTCCTATAAATCGGCCACGATGTTTGACCATCGAAGACAGACGGCTGCATTTCTTTGCGTAGTGGACCGTCGGGCAAATATTCTCGCACTTTCTGTTTGTTAACCAACTCCAGCTCCTTAGCCAATTGTTCTACTTCCGATTTGACTTCAGTGAATTTTTCCTCCACGCTTTCAATTCTTTGATCTACTGCCTGGAACTTCTCCTCAAAAAACGCATTCTGGGAATCAAGTTTGCTTTCTAGAGCTTTCTTCTGCTCATCGAACTTAGTATCTAGCTTTTCATCGAGAGCGTTCATTTGTTCTTTTTGGCCGCTCTCCAGCTTCTCGAATTTGTCTTCGAGAGCGTTCTTTTGTTCTTCGAGAGCGTTCTTTTGTTCTTCGAAAGCATTCTTTTGTTTTTTTTGGCCGCTCTTCAGCTTCTCGAATTTGTCTTCGAGAGCGTTCTTTTGTTCTTCGAGAGCGTTCTTTTGTTCTTCGAGAGCATTCTTTTGGCTACTCTCCATCTTTTCGAATTTCTCCAGAAGCAACTTCATGTAAGCGGGCATTTCATCGGCAGTACTTACTGTGCTTTGTTGCTGTTCTTCTTGAACTTCGAACAGCATCGTGTCTGGATGTCCACCTTTCTCGGTAATAGCGTCCTGGAGTCGGAGCAACAATTCCCTTTTGAGCCCCGAAGTCTGGAGGTTTCTTTTACCCAATTCCGCTTTTAACTCAGCTGTTGTCAATTGTTCAATTTTTCGACCCATTTTGAATTGTCTTCACACAATTTTCACAACACAATCAGTTTATGTCTTATATCTGTTCCAGAAAATTCACTCGCGAATAAACAAATCACTGAAACCGTTTTTATAACTTATTTAATTATAGCTTTATCGCACAATCAGCTTCAATGTATCCGGAATATTCCACAATCAAATTTGTATGAGTCACCGACACTGTTTACACACACGATATCTCTGGAAAATTCCACTGCACAAATAAATCGTTTAAGTCACCGACGCTATTTACGCGCACTTTTTCTAGAAATCTCCACTTAAAACTGTTTGACACACTAACACTGTTCCGGAAAATTCCACTGTAGAATTTACCCGCACAATTATGAGTTTTATCCCACTTCTGACACCAACGTAATATTTTCGGCCTGGGGTTCGTCAAATAAAACTCAATTTCACTTTTATAATCACACAATGAAACACTTTATTTATCAAACAAACTTATTTAAACTCAGATCACACTGTTATTCAACTTTACTATTTAGAATTCAACACTTTATTTCAACTCAATCACTTTTTACTTTATTACCGATTTTCACAAGTCCACGTTTAAAATATTACTGTTTCGTACGAGCCTGCCACCCGTGTATTTATACAAAATTAAGCACCTTCTAGTACGTTCCATACCCCCTTTGGTAATTTTCCACTGGTACTCCTCCGCTGAATTCCAAGGAGGGGAAATCGAAATTCGAACTTCGAATATGACAGCTGCCGTCAGATGACTGGAATGACAGTTGGGTATGTTCGTTTAGTGAATCGAGCGGGTGCGTCTGTAGAACGAATCGATGGGTGCATTCAGGGACTCCTGCGAGTTGTTTTATTTCTTGTAGCCACATAACAATATTAAATTTGTCATAATTCCTAAACTAGTCAACGGATTTTTGCAAATCAACGGAGAAATTGTAGATTTGTTTCATATGAAAGGTGCGTAAGTTTTTTTTGTAAATTTTCCGTCTGAAAGTGTCGGAATATCAAAGTTTTTTGGAATAAAATATCTGTCAAACTCGCCGCGTGACTAATTATTGCTTTTTTTAATTAATAAATTATTGCATATTGATTAATAAATATTGCAGTTAACCATAGTTCGCGTAGTGCCAGTAAGACTTAAGGCCCAAACATAATAGACTTGAGCGGGACTAATCTTATGTCGAAATACAACGAAAATCCCACTCAAGTTCTGCCAAGAGATTGTGTTGCCCATAATAGACTTAAGCAAACGATTTGAAACTCTCATGGGATTTCACTGTGATCGTCTCGAGTATCACATTGCCTTGAAAATTTAAAATCAAATTTGAAAATTATGTCACTTTTTATTCATCTTTGGATGTTAATATCTCCGAAACCGATTGTCAGATCTAAAATACCTTCAAACTTTTGACGTCAGCGTACACTCCTCGTGATATAATTCCTTCTTTCGCGGAATTTTCGAAGTACGTTTAAATATAAATATGGGCTTAAATATGACAATGAGTGAACTAATGACAAGCAAAAACAAAACTCTTAGCCAACACAAGTTAACAAAATCCTTTGCTTTTTTTTTAGAATCGAACCAAAACAACACAACACAGCAAAAAGTTATCACTTCACTGCACTTTTCGGGTATTTCCTGCTTAAAAAATCAATATTTTTTTGATCCAGGATACGGAGAATAAGTTGTTCTACACAATTTCTACAATTTCTCCGTTGGTTGTTTCCATATCCTTGCCTGGTCTAATTATTATTTTTATTTGAAAATATTTTAAGCTCTTTTTTCATACGAAATTATGTTTTGCTTGGCATCCCGCGATTGTAAACAAACGTAAGACGTCAGATTTTGACAGCCGTGGTAAAAGGTCTATTCTGGTTCTGTCATGTAAAAGCTTTCTTCACAAGATGAAATTGACGAATTTCCGCATACTCTGACATTTGTTGATAAATATGAGTAAATTCGTTTATTAATTCATCCATTCGATTCCGTTTTGGCGATTTTACGTAAGATGAAAGCGTAATGTAAATTGTTGTTTTATCATCTCACAAGTAGCTTTTCACAGACACTTGCAGCTTTATAAAAAAAAAAAAATTAAGAAAACCTTATAACTACAAAAAGCAAACGTAAGCGAATGTCAAAGGAAATGAGGTACGCAATGGGAATGAGGTACGCAATGGGAATGAGGTACGCAAGTTGAAAATCTACCTATTCAGTAATTTATGATTTCTAGCAATTGCTTATCTCCATTTGCAATAGGTGGCGGTTTCTTTTTTAACGTCAGAAACTCATAGAACGGATATGACGAGATCATTGAATAAAGAGACAAGGAATAGCTCTTTTTTACATATACAGTGCGTGTGAATGCAGCATTTATTCTGACATTAGTCCCCTGAAATCGGGTATCTATGTACATGTACACCACTCCCTTGTCTTCTTATTCATTGGACGAGATTCTTAAAAGCTATTAAAAGCTCTGACACTCCCAGCTCTCCTTACTTCATATACAAAACGCACAGAAATAGAAGTTCGAGTTCACAGAAACACGCAAAGCCACTGCCATTTCACAGAGAAAAAGCATTCATAGAAGTTCATACACCAAATTGGGCGAGAAGCCGACGGTAATCGTTGAATAATATCCAATGAAAAACTCATTGACGGGATTAATCTCAGTTTAACTCCGAGACTTGTATGATCTCGTACTGAAAAACAGACCTTTGTTATTCACCAGTGCTCATTTTTCTCAGTTGACAAATTTTTGACATTTCAGTTGACCGGGAAATACCGGTCGGGAGAATTGTCCCGGCCGGGTAATGTTCTTTTTTCGCTCAATTTGGTGGTGAATTTGTATTTCTCCCGGCCGGGAGATGTTTTTTTTTTTCTCAAAATAGGTGGATTATATGAATCTCCCGGCCGAGAGATTTAGTCTATTCACCATTTTCCCCAGCCGGCAAATTTATTTTACATATTGAGAGAGAAATAAATGTCTCCCGGGCGGGAGAAAAAGAAATTCACCACTAAATTGAGCGAGAATAGAGCATTTCCCGACCAGGACAATCCTCCCGACTGGGATTGCCGGGCCCGGATCCCTGCGGTAATACTCTTCGATAAATTAATCGTACATGTTTTAGTCCTTTGTGTTTATTTTCTCTTGTGCAGCATACTGTTGTGTTTCGATTCGCTCGTTAAAGTTTCAAATCTGCCCAGTGGCCCGAAAGATAAGCCTTTTCACTCATCCGTACAAGTTTTTACAAAAATTCCAATCGAAAAGCATTTTGAGAAAAAACATGTTTATTGCTTAATTTGAATCACCACCCCCACCATACTTGTCCAACAGTTCCTGTTTCCGCTTTCTCAATAGCGCCAATTCAATGTCCTTTTGTGTGGGGACCGGAACGTGGGCTGTAAAGCGTGGTGCCAACAATTCCATAGGATTACTGGCATCTCTAGGCTGATTTTCCTCTTTCTCTTCCACAGGAGCTGAAACCGGATAAATGTCTTCTTCGTCGTCATCGTCCATTTTTTCGTTGTTAGCCATTTTTTCTTTCCACTCGAGTACGGCCTTTTGTATAGCTAGTTTTTCTGCCTTTTCTTCCAAAGGAATAATTATTCCGTCGTCATCGTCTCGATAGCCATAATACTCCGCGTCAATGTCCTTCATCAGTTCGGCACGGGTTTTACGATGTGGAGCCGGTGGCTCTTGCTCGAAAAGTTCCCTCACCCCAGGTAGATCTTTAGCAGCGCCAAAGTACTTATAGCCCCGGTTGCCTGGTACTTCTCGACCTTCGGCGTCGAACATTTTCGGACCATAGCGACGATAGTGCGGACCGCCCAACGACGATATTTGGTTCTCCCAGTGGCGCTTTTCGCGCAGCAGTTTGTTAATTTCATCATTGAGATCTCTGATGCGGAATTCACCCAAACCAGCTGAAAAAGAATAATCCGTTTCAGGGTAATGTACTGAGCATGTCAATTGCTTCTCTGTTACCATTCTGTATTTGTGCCACTTTCTTTGAAATTTCCCGAATGATTTCCAACCTGTACTTTTCACATTTCGGTAGATCGTTGCATTCGGATGCTAAATAGGGCCTGCGATCCTTGGCACCAGTTTCCGCTTCTTTTGCAGCTCTCCACCGAGCAAGTGTGGTCCTAAAATGCAAATAACATGCTAGACTTCATTAGCAAATAGGGTAGTACAGGGTTCTTACATTGCTTTCTCTGCATTCCTCGCCTAAAACGAAATTTAGTTTTCGTAATTAGAAATTTAAGAATGTTGAATTTTTTAATAACTTACCATTTTAATTTATTTAAAATAAAGTATTTTACCGCGCAAAACGAGCTGAAAAAATATCAAGTAAACGTTTTGTTTATGTACTGGCATAAATGTCAAATGAAAAACACAGCCAGCTGAAAGCTGTGACAACCGGAATTTGTTCGAGAATCGATATCAGCGATATTTTTTATGTTATCGAATTCCATTCAACCCAACAGGGTGCATCGAATACAATAGAACTCACGATGAGTTTTTTATTTTTCTTAAAACCGAAGATAGGTAGGAAAGTTTCGCCTGACTAAATAAACTATTGTGAGATTTGATTCCTATTTTAAATAATACATAAAATATTCATTCATGGACGAATAAGAAAATCAAAAAAGCGCAGGGACAATCTTTATGTAAGCTGTAACAATTGTGATAAGTACCTATAAGCACCCAACTGCTCGCACAACTCTTCGTTTGTGTATCGCTTCGGCGAGTCAAAGTACTAAGAACTCCCTTTTCTCTTGGCGCTTAAAAACTAGAAACATCAGTGTTATGTCAATGTGACTCTCTTTTTTATGCCATTGGGTAAAACTTTCGCAAAATCTGAGAAAAATGGATCCGAGAAGCCGGTGCGGAATTCTGTCACAATGCACTACTTAAGCCGCGTTGTCACAAGCAACGTAAAACAGGAACAGGAACAGAATCTCATACATTAGCAACTGAAACTTAAATTCGCTGAATGCTTTTTGCGTTGCTAATGTATGAAATTCTGTTTCTGTTTCCGTTCCTTGTGATTACGCGGCTTTAGGGCCAGTTTTTCAGTGCTGAGTTAAGCCCAGCTTAAACCAAGATATGTTAATCCCAGAAAAAAAAAACGAATCCGGAGTTAACCCAACGAGCAGTTTTTAAGTGCAGAGTTAACTCCGTCTGTGAAATTGTTAAAATCTTCGACTCTTGAAATTATTGACTCTCCCAACTCTTACTTCACATAGAAAATCACAAGAAAAGAAGTTCGAGTTGTTCTCAGGTGTCATTTTTCACAGAAACACGCAGAGCAACAGCCACTACACGCAGAAAAAACACTAAAGGATTATGATATGATGCCGTGGCAAAGGCCATCGAGATGAGATTTGGTGACGACCACATGCAGCAAGTTTATCGCTTCAACAGTTGCAAGCCGACATCGAGCGATTGGCGAATTTGTCCCATCTTAACACCAGCTGACACTCCATCTGAAGTTATCTTTGGACAAACTTCCAGCTACCCAGTGAGCGAAAATTCGGATACCCCATGGAAGATCTGAAATCCTAGGAGAACTCCGTGGTTGACCTTAGAGAAAGGATTAATGACATACACCAGAGGACCAGCATCAATTTAAAAGTTGCAAGTGACAGCATGAAGACCAGATACGATGCGCGAGCAATAGCCGGGGAAGGTCCGTCCCAAGTTGCAGCGTAAATTAATGATGTTGTCTTCCGAAATGGTGTAATCTTATGTTCTTTGATTTGTGGGTATACCAAACATGCAAATACAGGAGCATGTTTTATTGGATTTGGATGTAAGACTCACAGGAAAGTAAAACTTTACACCTAGGACCGAGGCACTTTTGAGCTTTTAAGTTTACATCTGGTCACTAATCATGTGCATCAAAGACTCCTCTAAAAATGTTTGACATCGATTGCGATTGCACCCTGGATGGAATATAAGGTGATCTTGAATCGCACTGAATAAAAATTTAGAATTTACCTACCTTTCTTTACGTTAATCATACGAAGGATACGCTATAAATGAGGAATATACCTTTAAGCTTAGATTAGACTGCATGTTATTTTGGCATATTTGACGTAAGGATAAAAAAATTTGTACAATTTTTCTTCTTAGGCTACGTCAAATATATGCCAAATGGCTTGCAGTCTATTCATTCTACACAGAACCAACTTTGTTCTGAACAGAACAACCTCAATTTTTATAAAGTGCCTACATAACGGTGTTTTATCAAAGGTTAAATATAAAAATATTATTCTATGGAAAACCAAACTGTTTCAGTTATGTACTTATTTCATTGTTTTGATAGTTGAATTCGTTTATGTTCAAGTCTCCCAGTAGAAAGAAAGTGCTCTCTTTCACGGTTTCACTGTGTAAGAGAGCACAAGCACATAGCAGATCAGATTACTCTTAAGCGGTGTCTCCATTCGACAGGCTAATGCCTTGCCGATTACCATTATTGGGAAGTGACTGGAAAACATTAAGTAGAGACACTAATTGACAAGACTATTTCAACCCATTTTAACCCATCTTAACAATAGGCAAGTCATCAACCTGACCTGTGGAGACGTGCTCTGACGTCTGCCCGCAGAGACTGAGAACCCAGTTAAGGCTCCAGCGCCAGCCGATTGAACGCATTGGGTCTGTCACATCAAAATGCTCAACTTAAAACTGCTGCACTAGAACTAAAAAGACCACAAAGAATTTTGCGGCACACAAACTGCTGAAATATTTGAAGTGTCAGTTGCGGCGTTTTTATCATTTAGGGCCGGCTTTTCAGTGCTGAGTTAAGCGCAGCTTAAACCAAGATCTGTTGATCCCGGAACGAAGATAATCTAGAGTTTAGTCAGCGGACAGCTTTTCCGTGCAGAGTTAATTTCGTTAGCAAAGTTGTCAAAATCTTCGACTCTCGAAATTATTGATACCCCCAGCTCTCATTTCACATATGTAAAAAAAACACAGAAAAAGAGGTTCGAGTCATTTTCGGATTTAATTGTTCACAGGAACACGCAAAGCCACTGCCATTTCAGTGGGAGGGAAGAAACAGAAACTAGTGGGAGGGTTACAATCGTTGGATACCCCATCCCAATTGACCACTGTCAAGCTCCAAAATGCGTCAAAAATCTTGGTTGTTAAATTTCAGTTTCTATTAACTTTAATTGTGTTAAGAATTTGTCAGTTAAGAATCTTTTTTATTTAAAAAGGGGCGTGGCATCAACCCCTTTTCAATAACATAATTTTTTTTATCATATTTTTTATCAGATGCAGTATTCACGTGTTGATCGCAGTTTTATATTAAAAATTTGATTTTTTACTTTAAAACGCCCCCAAAAGTGGGCGTGGCAAAAATGTATTTATTTGATTTCATAGCTTACGCACATATCTGAACATTTTATAGTGCAGGTTTGTTGGATTTAAAGCAAATATATCCAATAAAAGCGGTTTATTAGAATGCATATTAAATATGACCACGACTACAAGGGGGCGGTTTTCGCTTTTTTTTTAATGCCAATCACAATACACTTAAGCGAGAATGTTGCATACCAAATTTCAGCTCCCACGACAACTTTGATTTTTCATGCTAATAAGTAAAGTGGGCGTGTCAGTGGACGGATTTCAAAAAATTTTACACTTGTACTGCTTCAGGACCTAAAAAGAACAAATATCAAGTCTCAATTTCCTAGCTCAAAATTTAACCCCTAAAAATTACCGACAGACGGACGGACGGACATGGCTTATTCGACTTACAATTCGGTCTCGATCATATGCCTTTAAGGTCTTGGGGGTCTACGGTGATTATTTCTCTATGTTACAAACTATGAATCAAACTTAATATACCTCCTATCCTATGGGATGGGGTATAAAAACATTAGAAGAAGTTCATAATGTTCACCAGAGTTGATTCGAGGTTTACTCACCAAATTTGACAAGTTAAGCCGAGATTTATCCCGGATCAACAATATTCACAGAAAAACTAATTTTTGGGGTTAGTCTCAGTTTAACTCTGAAACTCAGATGATCTCACACTGAAAAACTGGCTCTTATTCGTTTGAACACCGAAAAACGTTGTGAAATCTTGGTGTCCGTGACAACGCTAAAGAGGTGCTCACGGTACCGGTTTTACTGAGAAACCGGTTTCACTGAGAAACCGGTTTCACTGAGAAAAGAACCGGGTGTACTGTTTATGGTTAAGTGTCCAATTGCTTCGACTTTCTTTAATTTTTTTCATTTTGTAGCGTGTTTTTCATGGAATTTTCGAAAGCATCGGAATTTTCATAGTTTTCATAAGGAGTAATATTTTTCAATAACTATTGACTAATTCTTCAGGAAAATTTGCTACCTCTGTGAACACTTTTGTGCGCACGAAAAGTGCCATTTCGCTAAATAAATTGCCTCCTTTGAGTCGCCAGAGGTCGTCCTCTGCGATGAACTCGACATGAAAATCCTATGAAAAAGAACTTTCAAACGATGAATTTCTTATTGCCATTTTTAAGCACTCTTTCATTTTTCCAAAAAAAAAATGTTTGCATTAAATTTGCAAACGAACAACTCTTAAGCATAAGAAACAATTAGCGACAAATGTAAAATGCCGATTTAAAATTAAGTCGAAACGTCAATCCACATTCAAAATCAAAGCTACTTCTAGCCTCCCTCCACGGTAAAATATTTCAGTGAAGAAAGGGTTCGAAGTTCAAAGGAACATTTATAAGAGTAGGTAAACGATTCTGTTTAGGTGAACAGGAAAAAAACATTTTTTTTTGTATTCTACTACAGTTGCACTATTTGCTTTTCAAAAGAACACGCCATTTAGTTTTTAGAGTAGGACTGAGTTTTTGACAATCAGCTGGATGGCATTAAAAGTCTACGCGCATTTTCAGAGCGCTCTGGCGAGTGCTTCATAGAATGAACCTAATAACAGCCTTCAGATATAGCTATGCAGGAGTTTTTACCTAGTTTTTGATTATGCTCGAAAATGTCGTCCTGCGTTTGATTATGGATAGGTTTAAGCATAGGTAGAGGCAAACTAGATTAGACTTTAAGCCATGTTGATAAATTTTTGTTAATGAATACAAGCTCACTGACAAGTTCTGTTCTCGGGGGCATTTTCATCCGCCAAAAGAGCTGGAATTTTTGTACATTTTGACAGGTTGACTTTCTTAGGAATTTGACAGTTTGAAAAAACAAAATGACAAACACTGACATGTCTGATTGATTAGACATATACTTAATCTACCTTTTACCAAGACTGTCAAAATCTGACGTCTTTTACATTTATCGACCGTGGGATGCCAAGCAAATCGCGTTTTTATATGAAAAAATTCAATAGTTTCTGTAGAAGTGCTAATTACTAATAAACTACTCAACCTAGAGTGTGCCGATAAGGAAAGAAGTTATTTTGCTTATGCCGTTATTTAAATTGACCTAAAAATTATTTTAATAAAATATGTGGAAAGTATCGAAAAAGTGTTCCGAAGATGCGATCTTCTTGAATCCGTGCATCCTTTTGTGGTCATTTGCACTGTTTTTACAACACAAACAACACTTTTCTAATCCTTTCCGATAACTAAAATATTTTTAGCCTTACCGAGGAAGGCTAATCAAGTCTACAACTTTCTCTTTCATCAAAACACAGGGTTGCATTTTTTAGATAGTTATTTGCGTTTATGTGTAATTTTTGTTCGTTTTCCATATAAAAATGTACTTTGTTTGTCATCCACACTCGATAATACCAGTAGACGTCAAACTGTTAAAAGCTCTATTCAAAATTTGACATAAGATTCAGCTTAATTTAAGAATAAATCTAAAATGAAATGAAATAATTATTATGTATTATTATGTATTATAGTGACATTCTGTATTATTCAGTACGTAACAGTATTGAATGCCACTGTATGAATTACAACTATAAAGCTTCACATTAAATGAAAATGGGTGGGGTGACCCTTAGAGTATAAATTTACTAAAGGAATAATTAAAACATTTTCTATGTGCATAATGCATTATGCTGCGCAGGACAGGTCCTCATTCTAACTTCATTAAGTACCTTTACGGTTTTTATCCAAACCATACCTTACAATAACAAAGGTGGGAACGTTTTTTCATCGCACTTTAGGCCACGAAACGCCATTAACCCATCAATCTTAAATTACCTAGTCATATACCTTTTTGAATCACCAGTTTGTAAACTTTGTTCTTTGCGTAGCAAACAAGTGTCAAAAGTCGAAGCATTATAGAAAAGTGACTTAAAGTGGATTCTGACCAATCGTTCTAATCGCCCCCTATCAATTTGAAAGAGTTCTGAAAAAAAAAACAAAAAACGAAACTGCTAAGTATTATATATTAAATATTATCAAAAGGCAAATCTCGATCGAAAGTTCGTGAATAAGACTTTTTGAAAAAAAAAAGAAAAAACACCTGAAGATTAACTTTTGAATTACAATCTTGCCAGTGCACCTGAAGGAACATAGCAACTATGGACTTTAAAATAAAGTCATGATAAATTGCACAGATATATTCCTTATCACTCCTATTTGGTTCCAAATAAATCAAACCACCACTGCCGATACGATACTACCTGTGTGTCTATTTCTCACAGTGCTAAAAAAAAATAAGACAGCACATGATTCAAAAATTATAAATACACTCTCACAGCACGCCTAAGTTTATAGGAAAAAAGATTCGATAATGAAATATGTGTGTCTGATAAGCTCCCATCTAATCAGTCTCAGTCTGCCGGTGTAGTCCATCATCCAGGGTATAATTGTATTTAATTAAGCCATTAGGTACTTTCAATTAAATTCTTTAAATTGACAGTCTTAGGAACGCACCAACCGCATAATCCACTAAGCTAGCGTTTAGTTCGTCCAGTAGTTCAGTATTCGGCACATCTTCGAAGTGGAAGCACCTCGAGTTACCTACCTTGCACAGTCTTAAAATTTATAGTCGATCCCAATAATACAAAATGAAGAGCAAGCAAATCATTGAGAAAATTGAAGCCAAATTGAAGGCAATCGACCCTGCAAAGAGGACAACTTTCTTGGTCTTCCAATTCAACTTCAACAAGGAAGACGGAACCCTCTACAAGAGCTTTGGTATGAAGTTTGATATCTTATTTTAGTCGAGCGATGGTACGAGATAAGTTCTTATTTGTTTGAATAGTTCTTGACCTTAAGGAGACTAAAATCTATGAAGGTGAGGCCGAAAACCCCGATGGTGTGATCACCGTGGGTGATGAAGAGTTCTACTTGTGGGCAACCAAGGAAGCCAGCTACGAAGACTTGCTTGCCAAGGTAAGTTAAACTTTTTCAATTTAATGGATCATTACATGATCTCTAATGGACTTTTTTTTCAAATAGGGTAAGGCTAAGATCAGCGGCAATTTGGAAGCCGTTAAGAAATTGATGGCCAAGTTCCACGAATAATTTTTACTTTTATTTTTTTTATTTTTGTAACTGAAATATTTTTAATAAAAATTTCGTTTATAATTGTTTTTAAATTTGTGTGGTTTTTATTAAATGCCCGATTAGAGTGCCCCATCAGGCCAAATCTCTCTAATATTGTCCCTAGGTCATGCTGAAAGGTCCGAGTAATCAGAGTTCCTCATTGGTATAGACTTGAGATCGTAATGTAAATGTTAACATGAATATAAATCATTTAAATTTGCTTATAGAATTATTGGGTAAAATAATTCTTTACTAAATCTTTTGCTGAAGTCAGAATACTCGCTCAATTTGAAACAAGAGACAGTTATTTTTTCCCTCCTCGATAACTTGCCCCTCAGAACTAATCTTGCTTTTCGAACTCTTTGAAAAATAGGTGTATTCTGATTTTCTGCCAGTCTTATCCGGCTAATTAATTCAGTTTGAATGAAGTTTTAACACTTTTTTAAACTTATGTTGCATTAAAAATAAAAAACACATATCCTTATAAGATGTTATCTAAATTAATTTAAATCTAACAAATTGTGCACCATTTTGCAATACCTTTATTTGTAACGTAATTATAAGTCAAAAAGATGGGTACCTACACTGACAGATTGTAAGCTGTCATTTTTACTGAATTAAATCCGGTTGCTTTGAACAAAACTCAAGTACCATCCAAGACCGTGTTTTTCTTATTCATTCTTTTTACGAACTTGGGCGAACTTTAAAAGTAATATTGAGGTTGAACTACATAATCCAGCGCAAGCTCGGTCAGCTAGCACACGCCAAAAGATAACCGCTAACGAAAGAGTCCGTGCAAAATCAGCGAGAGACTAAAATTGAATAGTATGATTGAGTATTAGTTTTAAATTGAGTATGATTTTTCCTGGCTTGAATGTAATCCAACCACTTTTTTGCTCAAGGTAATTTTAACTCAATTTGCATTTGAGTTAAAATTACCTTGGTAAAAGGATAGACAAAGCTACACACAAACTTAGAAATACGAATTTTGTGTGTAGCAATCATGCTGGACAGAAACCTTTAACTGGACGAAAATAGGACCGCCCACCTATAATAGGACCTATAAATTCAAAAAAAAAATCATATATGGAATCTTACAGTTTTTGTTTGTTAGTATAAGTTATTATAAGGTAACTGTTATTTTAAGCTATTATATCTGTCCGCGATAAATTTCTCCTGTAGTTCCGTTTAAACACTTCGATCTTAAATATTAAAGATATTTGTATTTGCAAGGTTTGATGCAGAAAAAAAATGTTTTTTTTTTTATTCATTTTCCGCTTTAATGCTTTCCTTATCTTTCTTACACAATTATAAAAAGAGTGGCGCAACAGCTCGAGGTGAACCAGGGCCAACTTCTCAACAATGTATGATGTGTGTGTTTCTTCACATGATAGAAGAGGACCTACAATTTTTTCCGTACGGCACTTTGGGAAATTTTTCAAGACAAATGGTACTCTCGAAAGTTTTATCGCGCGGGTTGGGACCATTAAAAAGAACGATTCCTTTTTTTCAGGTGACGATGGTAGGATTCGAACCTAGACCGCTGGCGTAGTAAGCACACACACTAACCACTACGCCACGGCACCCCATACAGAATTGCAGGCTTTTATTCGAAGCTCACGCCCATTTTTAAGAAAGTGGTATCATGGAAAGGGTATCAAATTCGTCACAGACGAAATCTTACACCAAATCACATGTTTTATAGGCCATACGAACCAACCCCTAAAAGGACTTAACTCCCAAGAAAAATGGTACATACACCTACTTCATGTGAACCAACTCCTAATTCTTTTAGGTGTATTTGACTGAGCTGTCACTTCTGTTATTCAACGTGACGAAGACAACGGATTCAATGGGTAAGACCCATAAGGGTGCAAATTTAGATGAAGGAAAGTAAAAAAATAATAAGGGATAAATAGGTGGTTTGATTTCAGTAGGCATAGTAATAGGTAAAAAGGCTTTCGTGAAGGTTATTTTAGAACAGCTGACTCGCTTGCCAGCATACACTTTGTGACACATGGCATGCAGTCTAATCTCTAATACTTACTGACATACATAACACACATACATAACAAACATCATAACTGAAAAATGATTCGTTAAGCAAGGGTCATTTGCAGCATTTTCTTGCTTGCCTTAAATATGCCAAAATAGCATGCAGTCTAATCTTACTTAATTAATGTGGCGCTACAGTCCGGGGTGGACCTGGGCTTCAGCTTACAAGCTATCCTGGTCAGCCAGCTCTGTCTCCAGCTAGCCGTCTTCCGTTTTCCACGCGAAGTTGACAAAGCTTGAGAATTAAGGAGGAGCCAAGGGCATCACATGACAGAATTTTCAAAGACAGTAGGCGAATCACGATGAAGGTTGAAGACGATAGTGTCAACAGCAATGCGTGACATTCACTTCCATTCCAAAAAAGGCCTCCGGAACCAGATTACAAAAAGCATCGACAACAAAATAAAAGTAGGTACTTTTGGAAGAATACCGTCACCATTACTCTGAAATTATCCCCCAAGCAACCAACCCCATATACCCGACAAAAATTTCTTGGAATATGCTTCGCAGCTTCATACGACTAAGATTGGGTCATACCAACCTATAGCCCTAGCTATATCATCACTAAAACCCAGCCAAAATATGCAGAACAAATTACACGCTGACAGTAAAGCCTTCAGCCCAATGAATCCGTTGCGTGCGTCGCATTAACTGACAACTTAGTTAAATATACACGTTCTTATCATTGAATAAAGAGACAAGGAATAGCTCTTTTTCACATATACAGTGTGTGCGAGTAAAGCATTTATTTTGACATTAGTCGCCCGATGTCGGGTATCGACGTGCAAGTGAATGTATCGAAATTATCACGAATCGGGGTACAAATGTCACCTTAACTCAGGAATGTTAAACAAAAGTAGAGCCAGCTCCCAGAAATGTATGAACCTCGAGCCGTCATTCATTACATGCCTGGTTAAACACATAAGTAGTCCGCACGCACACAACAAAAACTGATGCTTCACTTTTCCCCAAAAACACCACTTCCTTGTCCCTTTATTCAATGGTTCTTATGGGCCCATAGAAGAACTTCGTGACGTACGTCGCTTCGCACAAGAACGTGAGTATTTCACTGAATTGTTAGTTGTGTACTTCAACGTAACGAATGCAACAGATTCATTGGGCTTTCATACATTGGGATTGGCAAGAGTTATCCTTCATTTAATTTGAGTGCTGATGTTTATTATGATTATTTCATCTGCGTGTGCGAGTAAATTTGCGAACTTTTGAAAGATTGTGCCACTGGTGTTGGCGCAGATATGGACCAAACGTCTGGTTGAAAAACTATTTTAACCGTTCATAAGCAGAAAAGACCTTGCATGTGATGCTAAGAAGACTGATGCCTCTGAAGTTGCCACAATTCAAAGGATCTCCTAACTTAAGGATCGGGCAAACAATGCTGAGGCTCTGTTCGTCAGCCATGCTTTCCTTAAACCTTCTTGCAGATAAGCTGGTGCTGCCTCCTAACCAATTCATCGCCAGCACCATCTCTCCATAATAAACTGGTCACCGATAGCTTAATTGTTTAGTACCAGCGACAGATAAAGTTAGCAGGACCGTGCCCTGCTTGTGATTGTTCCCAAACCGCTTTTTTTATATATGGACTGCTAATTGGTGTCTCCGCTCTTCATGCACGTTGAAACTCGCGCTATTTGGTACATGTGGCCAAATTTGGAAACACTGTCAATGGGTAACTCAATTGGGTAGTTCTGATTCTGCAACACATTACCAGTTCCAAACAGCAGCACAAGTTATCCCATGTCGCAGGTTGTGTATAAGCGAAGACACAAACACTAGCAGCCCATACATATTATGTCAATGAGCAAACATTTCTGCCGAAGTATAGTCTAAGACTAAGCAAACAGTTAAGAGCAACTTCAAAAACTTTTTCAACGGCGCCCAAACACATTTATAGATATCTACATATATAGATATCTTTAGTTCGCTTACAAAAAAGATGCAACAAAGTCTATAAGCAATATAGATTATCTAGGTCTTAAAACGGATTTTTATAAAAACTTTTAATAATTTTATTACTCTGTTTTTTGTTAAGTGTTCGAAAGACTTAAGTTAAGACATTTCAACAGTTGTTGATATCTATGTATGTTCCACCCCTTAGCAAACATCATTGAAACTCATAAAATAATAAAAAGAGATAGTCTTTCGATTCAATACACTTTAAACCGAACTAGTGGTTAAACATTTTTATTTTAGTCAGTATTGAATTCTATATAACTGACGGTGTATGAAAAACGTTCAATGTTCAAAGATTTGCTAAATAATGAAAGTTATAAAACTTTTAAATAAAACAAATATCGTGAACTATTTCTTTATTGATTTCGTCACAGTTTATAAAAATATGTTTATTTTCTCTATAAATTCGTTACAAATATCAACGTTACAGTTTTGGTGCTCGACGAATAGAAATCGCTTCGATTTTTCTTTTTAAAACTTGATTATCGAGGTCAATTTGACGCTGTTGTTTTTTCCTGTTCACAGCGGAGCTTGTTGTCCGGATATTAGGGCATGGAACCTTTAGTTAAAGACCTTTATTATTTTCTTTTAATTTTATATACCATTTCAAAATACCCACAATTTCTTTTTGCGGCTTCTGTGTAAGGATTTTTCGTAGTAAAATTTGATTGTGCCGTTCAATTTCTCTCATGCGTTCATTTGTAAAACTTAAGCTCTTCCTGTTTGATTTCTTAGGCCTAAAAAGATCGATTATGAAAATTTATCAAAAAAGAAATCTCAAATAAATGTCTTTACTGTGTAGGAAAACTGGTTAATGAACGTGTTGATTTCTTAATAATATCCATATGGAAGGCATGATTATCAGAATTAAAACTAGTGGGAGTATGGCTTGTTACAGCGAAATCTACTTCCGATTGATTACTGTCCAAATTTTCAATATCCTCATTTACATTTTCACCTCCGACATCTGCACAATCGTCTTTATTGGATGATGGTGATGGCTGTTGTTCTTCCTCTAGTGGCGCTTTTTCAGATTGCGTGTCACGAGTCTTTTCAACGATTGCCACGTCAGACGGGTTTTCGTCAGAGTCGCTTTCATCGATTTCGTGCAAATTTCTTTCATTGGATATACTGCTTACTTTCACCGGCTCTTTTTCTACCTTATCAGGCGGTTCTAAGACTGCATTATCAATTGGCTCCGAGCTCAGACTCGAAATTTCGTTATCTTCCTCGTTATATGACAGTTTATCGGAATCAGTTAAACTCTGGAAAATATTGATTAGATAAATGTATTTTATTTTTAAACCATTTCAAGCAATATTGTTGGTTTAGTCAAAAAAAAATTGAAGCCGAATATGCATTAGCGAAGATACCTAGTAAGCTACTTTGCACTGTCAATATGGCACACCCTTAAAAGGAGAATGTATAAGAAATATGTTACATAGGTACCTAATCTTATCAGTCTAATCAATTCGAACTAAATTGGGTGCAGTATTTCAGCGTTTCTAGATGAGCTTGCCAAAAATCAATTGAAAATTAAAAGGAACATAATGCCTCAAAAGCGAATCAGCACAGGGTGAAAAGACATTTTATGAGGACCCTCAGGAGTGATTTGAAAAAGATCATTAGCCTGACCCGGGAGATTCAAAAGCATCGAAAACTGAAAGTAGCCATTCGGGCTTGTCAAAAACACTTATTAAAACACGTAAATGTTTGTAAGAGGTTTAAGTGCTTGTGAACTACGAACAAAAAGGCGCACCTTTAATTATTTGATTGTTTTGCTCAAAAAACCGGCAAATATTTTAAATATGATTAAGAATCCAGGCCACTGAATACTTCACTCCCTAACATTAATGTTTTATATCTATGCTTTAGCAAGTAAGAGACCCTTACACACTGAATCTTTCAGAGTTCGATGTCAATCTAGCACGTCAGCGTTCCCTTAGTTATAGATAGGTACATATTCTAATGCAAAACAAGTGGAAAAGTGAAGCAGTGCGTATGTAAAAACTTCAGTCCGTCTGTGACGGATTGCAAAATACCCTCCCTACCAATAAAGGAAACTACCACGCCTCCAAAAAATTAGTTCAGTTTTTTTTTTACAAAATATTGAATTTTGTGACCACAGTGCCAGAATATGTGGGTTAGGTTTTCTAAATATTCCTGTTATTACTAAACCAAGACAGACATATTTATACCCGACCCAGGGTATATTAAGTTTGATGTATAGTTTGTAACGCAGTGAAATAATCACCGTAGACCCCTAAGACCTTTTAGAGATATGAATGGGACCGACAGGAGAATCGATTAAGCCATGTCCGTCCGTCCGTATGTAAACAATTTTAAGACCTTAAATTTTAAGGCAGAGAGCTGAAATTTTGTGGGTTGGTTGGAAGTCCAGTCCTTCAGATCAAGTTTGAAAATAAGCTGAATCCGCCCACAGACACGCCCACTACAGGCCTGTATGTGCGACCATCTCTAATTTAAAAAAATACTTTTTGTAAATTTTAGCTATGTTACAATGGCGCTAGCGCATTAATTTTTGGTACGTAACATTGCCCTATGATTGTCTTTAAGGCAGCCAAAAATTTTTAGATTTTTCATTCACCACGCCCACATTTTAAGGGATTTTAGCTTAAAATGACTGTTTTTTCAATAAATACATATGAAATTTGACAAAAAATTATATAAAATTAATCAAGATAATTAATTATTCAATTCAATTCAATTCAAAAAACTTTTTATTTTCATTTCGATAAGTTTTACAAAAAGAAGTTTACAAAAAGTAGTATACAACATGGCTTAGAGCCGTCTGCCGTTGAATGATAGGACCGAGAAAGTTAATTAATAATTAGTGCTTATATTAGGTTTTTTTTTTTTGGTTAATTTAGTTTGTAATACAAAAGAAAAGATTGTGACTTCTTTGTCATCTATACTTGTGGGCTTTTGGTTTAGCTTAAAACGGAACAAAAGGGATTTCTTCGTGGATAGATCTGATTTTGCTTTGCTGATTTAGCTCACGGAGACTGATACAAATTACAAAAGCAATTGCTTCTTTTAGATAGCATGTAAGTATCTTCCAACCAAATCCGCCGTTTAGTAAGGAGCGACATTCCTGGATCGAGAGAAAGCTCTTGGCAAAAAATAATCTTCGGATCTCTTGAAGGATAGGACATAAAGCTAAGAAATGGAAGGTGTCTTCGTTCTGATTGAGGTTACAGAGGTTACAAAGCGGGTTTAAGTCATTTCAGTATGGTCTGAAGTTAAGATCAAGCATTTCAGTGCGTGCCTTAAATACTAAACTAATTTCGGACGCGTTCAGCTTATCACAAAAATAGTTGGCGGTGTGTAAATCGTGAGTGAGGCTTTTATAGAGTTCTCTTGTAAGTGATGTTCTCGCTCTGCACAAGGACTGCTGATAGAGCTTTTCGTCAATGGCTGCCAGGCAGTTATAGAATATACTTCGCCATTCGTGGCAATTTCTCTCGTCAAGATTTAATTGACAATTATGGTTGCCAGCAAGCTCACGCCATTCCTTAAATGGTGAAAAGCCTCCTTCTAGTGCAACCAAAAGAACTCTACGTTGCAAGTTATTCACAGATCTTATAATAACTTTGGACAAATAGTCGGCACTTGATTTGGCATTTCTTACAAAAACTGGAGATAAACCTGTTTCAATGTCTATTGCGTAGTTTGGCGATGATCGAGGGAGCCTGAAAATCCTTTTTACGAAGAAACGTTGGATAGCTTCAACCTCGTCGAGCTTTCGGTGACCATAGACTTCACTTGCATAACGAAAGCAGGTGTTAACTACCGCCTCAAAAACCCTGAATTTAGACCGCAAGTCAACATCTTTGTTGGAGAAAAACCTGTTCCACATCGAATTGATCGCAGTTTTAGCTGCCACCGATCTTTCTTTAATGTAAGGACGAAGGTCTAAATTGAATTTCAGGCGGAAGCCTAGATTTTTGAATTCATTCACAATTTCAATGTTGTCGTTGTCCAAGGTCCACCTTTCGCTCCTACTCAATTTGTGGTGATGTCTAAAAATCATAATTTTAGATTTTAAAACATTAATTTTTAGGTCCCAAAGATCACAATAATCTTTCAGCTTATTTATGATAAGCTGAAGAGTAAGAGGGTTATCTGATAAGACAACAAGATCATCGGCATATAGAAGTACCTTTATTAGAGTATCTCCAAATCTTACTCCACCTGGCAAGAAATTTATTACATCATCGATAAACAAAGCAAACAGCAGGGGACTCAAAATACAGCCTTGTGGGACTCCAGAGCTAGTTAGAAATTCCGGAGATTTCTTACTTCCATCCCAAACTGAGGCAGAATTGTTAGCCAACAGTTTTTCATATAATCTAATAAATTTGGAGGATATACCTAGGTTTGACAATTTATAAAGAAGTAGATTTCTATTTACTGTGTCAAAAGCTGCTTTCAGGTCGACGAAAAAGGAGTAAAGCTTCTTTTTCTTCCCAATAAAATGACTCGCAATAGTCGTTAGGGTGAAAATTTGGTCAATTGTTGACAGGCCTGGACGAAAACCTGCTTGAAAAGCACTGAGTGCATTATTTGATTCAACCCAGCTTACAAGCCTGTGGTAAAGCATTTGAGTAAATATCTTCCTGAGTGAGCTAAGGACTGAAATACCCCTGTAATTTTCCGGGACACTGGGGTCACCTTTTTTAAAAATACCAAACATTTTTGAGCACAAGAAGCTTCCGGGAACTATTTCATCTTGAAGAATCTTATTACAGAGCTCCAAGAGGTAGCTGAGGAATTCAGCGGTCGCATTCTTGAAAAACTCTGCAGGGATTCCGTCAGGTCCAGGCGACTTTGAATTTTTCTTTTTTTTTAATGCTGTTAATAACTCCGACATTAAAAAAGCGTCATCTAGTTCGGGAACAACACAGTTTGGTAGCGCAAAACTTATGTGTTTTTGGCTGGGGTCCGAAAAAATAGGTTCTTAAAGGGTGAAGCAAGGAGATCTACGCACACTACCGAAGAAGTTTTATTTTCAAGGCCGGCAACAGAACGAACGGTCTTCCAGAATTTTATATAATTAATTATATAAAATTATATGAAATTGTAGATACTAGCATTTTCTAACTTTTATGTACATATTGTATGTGCCTCCGCCCACTTTTGCGGGCGTGGCGTTAAAAAAAGTGATTTTTTTTAGTTAAAAAGGCAGTTTTAGGCTGAAATGTATGCAACCACCTAGTATAAAGCACTCAACAGTTATATTTTTATATCCCGCCGTTTTGGAGGCGTAGCAGTTTTCTTTTTGGTATGGTCGGGTATTTTTCAATCCGTCGTAGATGGATTGAAGCTTTTGCATACCCACTGTTGCATTTTCCCACTTGTTTTTCTATTATTTTTCCCAGTACGGGTAAAACCTCCCCTATCACCCGGTATCCGCTAGACGTTGAGTTCCGGGACACCATGTATAATTAATGGAAAACAGTCATTTTAAGTTAAAATCCCTTAAAAAAAGTGGACGTGGTCAATGAGAAGGCCAAACTTTTTCTGCTACCTCAAAGACAACTACAAGGCAATGTCACATACCAGCTAGCTAAAATTTGAAAAAAAAAATTTAAAATTAGAGATGGTCGCACATCCAAGCCTGCAGTGGGAGTGTGTGTTCGCGGATTCAGCTAATTTTAAAACTTGATCTGAAGGACTGGACCTCCAGCCAACTCCCCAGCTATCAACTCTCTAGCTTGAAATTTTAGGCCTAAAAGTTGTTTACATACGGACGGAGATGGCTTAATCGATTCTCCTGTCGGTCCCATTCATATCTCTAAGAAGTCTTAGGGGTCTGCGGTGATTATTTCACTGCGTTACAAACGCAGTTTGTTCTACAACAAACTTAATATACCCTGGGTAAAGTATAATCATGCCAACTTTTAAAACTAAGTACCGAAGCAACAATAAAACAACACGTAGGCTTTTTGACTAAACATACTAAAGTTACTAAAATTTTGCTCGCACTTACCTCCTTAATCTCTTCCTCTTCTTGTAGTACGTCTTTTTCCTCAACTTCAATCGATGATTGGCTGCTTTTTGTTGATGCTTCTGAAATTGATGCATTATCCGTATCCGAAGCTTCTTCAACACTATCGTCATCAAAGGACTCTTCATCGTATTCAGTTTCAGAGTCATATGCATCGGTCTCCTTGTCACTCATCTTTTACAAAATTATCTTAGCACAAATAAATTAGTTGATTATTTTGTTTATTTCGCAACTTAAAAACAATTGAGCTACTGACCGGACTATGATAAAAATTTGTAGAGAGTAGAATGTCACGCACATTGTAAAAACTTGCCGAAAATGTAAGAATTTGAAACCGGTTGCAGTCCTTTTCGTGTCCTTACAGCTCACTAACTAACTACATACATCTATTATTGAGTAACTTATTCTTCACTATAGCGTTTGCTGTCAGTCTCGTTCTCACATATGGCCAACACACGAACCTTTCCGCGGTCATTGGGCTGTTAACGTTTTTTTTTTTTGTTTGTGTTCTTTTGTTGTTATGTACAAAGCTACTACGTAGGAAGGATAATAATCAACAATCAACTCTGCAGAAAGCGCATAACCCTTCGGCTGTTAAAGGTGTTTGTGTTTGGGTGCTTATTGATTTTATTGATCCAAAGAAGTAAGCAACCACTCAATGTAAACATTATCTCGAACACGCTACAATGGGCTGCCAGTAGTGCACTTTAAGTTTAAGGCCTTAATTTTATGGTATCTGAGAGAACTCTCTCATTCGCTTGAGCGCTATGGGAGCATGATTTTCCGTGCATAAAATACGTGCTTCTTCTAATTAGCTGAATTAAATGTCTAAGGTTCTTGGAGTTCTTTTTAGGAAAGTTTAACCTATTTATTGCAGGTGTAGATGTATAACATATATGCAAAATGTGTGCATAAAATTTTTAAAAGCTAGAAAATATAGGGGATGTCTTTGACTCTTTGGCCGATTTTTAGATTAAAAATGACTAAAACAATTTCTTTATTAATTCAAAGGTATATGTACTGTTATAAAAATTTTTTTTTATATTTTAAATCTATGATTCTTTTCAAGGTGAATTTTTATGTTTCCGTAATACTTTTTTTCCTAAGGGGATCATGATGTTATCTAGAACGACAAAAACATCGAATGATAAAAATCTCGAGAGTATAATTCGAAAATCCCTAATGCAAAATTCTCGAAAAGTACGAAATCTCGAATAAGCCTTATTCTCAAAAAAGGATGTGTCGAAAAAACTCGAATGCAAAAATTTTTTTCGGGATTTCACAACCTAAGTGGTTGTGAAAAAAATTCAGGCAGGAGGGTTGCAGGGGGCACCATGCCCCCATACAAATTTCGCTGTTTGGCTATAAGGCGTATCGCGTGGACGATCTCGCACTTGTTGATATAATTCCCTACACCACTATTGAAAAACTATTTCAAATTTGTCGCGAATTTCAACATATTCTCAAACATGCGTCTATATTTAAGTACCTACACTAATTCGAGGTTTTTGTCGTTAGCGATTTTGGTTTTCGAGGTTTTTTTAATTCTGGATTTTTTTTTTCTTGTTTTTTTATGATTTTCGAGATATCGTGGTGCACCAAAAACAGGGACTTTTTTTATTTTTGTTATTTCAGAATTGTAAATTGTTGTAATTTTTCACCAATAATAATAATAATTTTAATTTTGTATGGCTTTGTCGTTGCTTATATTGGCTACCGCTCCCCAATATAAGCAACGACACGTTCGGTAAGCTTTTTAATTATTTTTGTTTGCACATAACGCGGACGAATTATTTTGTTTGGTCAATTTATTGTCAATTTGAAAATCACAGATAACCTTAGCCTATCCCACCTCAGGTTTTTGAATAACACTTTTTGGCTTGATATTTAAATGGGTTGTGCTTGTGTCAAACTTAATTGATAAAATAGAAATAGGTTAGAAGTTATAGGCATTTTACTGGCACTACTATTTCAGTGAACCGATTTTATGCGTATTTCGAAAACCAGTAAATATTAGACACCAGCTTTATGATTGTCCTTTCAAGTTAAGAAATTATTTTGTTTGGGATTTTTTCAAAATGCTACATAATAACTAAGGTACAGGCGACACACACACACACGCGTGTTTTAAGCGGTCCGTCCAAAAATGACCCACGGCGTTTTTTTTTTTATGCACACATAACGGTATAACTACAGTTTGATGTCTCATGGGAAAATGGATTAAATGTTTCTCGGTACTTTTTTTTTTTAATTTAAGCAGGCAAGAAGTAGAAAAACTAATCGGTCAAATTAATACTTAACTTTAATTAAAAAAATTAGATTTTGAAATAATGAAGTTTTTGAGAAATGAAGAGTATAAATGTACAACGCTGATATTGACAACAAATATAAAGGAACTCAAAGTGAAGCAAGTGCTGAAGTTATATTTTTCTGAAAGGGTTTTAATAAAACACTTCGAAAAAATAGCAAAAATGCATGAAAAACGTAAAACGCATGAAATTTAAGAAATGCTAAAAAAGGTCTAAAGAATGCATGTCCCCGCTTTATCTCCCAAACAATATAAAGTGTAATTTTGAAATAATAATGGACACAGTTCAGCTTTTAAAATTTTATACAAACACTACTGCATTAAAAACGTTTCAAAATTGCCGTTCCCAACCCTAATTCTTAAAGGCCATTAAAGCACACGAAAAAAAAACTACATGTTTTGTCGTTTTCTCAGGAATCCATGTCCGCAGTATTTAAGAAAAATTGACAAAGCTAGAGCAGCTGGTTGTCATATTGAAAAAAAGTCTATAGGTAATCGAAAAAAAGAGAAAATCGATATCTTATGGGTTTTAAATTTAAGAGATGAAAAAACAGTTTTTTTTAAGAATATTTATAAATAAATTGAAGAAAAAGTTTTTTGCCACAGAGTAACGAAACTTAAAAATCAGCCAATATAAGAGCATTTCACTGCAAACTACGAAAAAGTAGACAACAGAAAGTTAAATAACCAGAAAAATTTTTAATAAGGAATAAGTATTTTCCACAAACTGCCTAATAAAAATGAGCTTAAGCTTTGACAAGCGGACGGACCACTCTGCGTCTGTCTTCATATTTGACAGTCTTTTATTTGTGCGCCGACCTTACAAAGCAGAGGCAGCGGTTCTTTTGTATCGGGTATCGACCATTTTTAAAGTGTTCGCAACTCATAACTCCTTAATCAAGAGCTCATTATGAAAAATAGGTAATAAAGTAAACAACAATATTGTTTGGTTTCATAAAACAAATATAATTAATCAATGAAAAAAAAACTAATGCAAAAGTGATAAATGTAAAACAGGTTGATGACGCTATAAGTCTTGCCTAGAACATACGAATGCTCTTGGAGAGGAGTAATCAATTACTCTGAAGAAAATTCTCGCCCAGCGCCTTTACTGCTTTAAATGCCTCTTCTCCATTTTTTTTAACAAATTCTTCCTCATTTTGCTTTTTTTCTTTCTCTCGCTTTTCGAGCTCTCTGTATATGAGCTGGCCAATCTGAAAAAATAAGAATTTTGATAAATAAATCATTGTATCTAGCTTGTGATAAAACAATAGTAAATTATTTTCGTCTACCCAGTAACTTTAGGAATTCTGTTCACAGTTTGGAGCTAAACTCAATCACTGTGTTACTTAATAAGTCAACCGTACTTCTAAATCATATCGTACTATTGCTTGTGACCGACTTATGTAAGTACATATGTTTCTTTTTTTTAAAATGCATTCCCCGTCAAGAGTTTATGGCTACTCATATACGTAAGCATAACGCGTTTTTGGAAAAAGTCAAAATAATGCTAAGTAGCTGTCAGATATGTCAGATAAACTCTTTAAGGGTTGGGAGCCCTGTTTTCTTATGTGCAGGAGTCTTTATGAAAGATTCGATTAAAAACGCAAGACATGGCGATGGTTTTTGAAAAGTAAAACGACTCTACCGAAGATATTACTTCTGTCGTTTTGAAATTTCTAAGCATTGCGAGGCATTTTTGGCGACGAATGTAATATTAGTATTATAAAATAAGAGTAGTGAGTAGTCCTTGGCGAGTTTTTTGGATTTTGGAGAATATACGAGTATAGGCGATGCAAATTTTACAAATATAAAAGTATATTTGGGAGGTATACCTAAAATAGGAACTTACATAAACGTCGATAGCCGCATACATCTTCTGATTGTCGTCCAAAGGAACCACATGCCACTTGCTCATGCGTACTTTCTTATTCTTGTCTACCGCTTGCCGACACTAAAAGTATCAAACAATGAATGGATAAAGCAACCAAAAACATTCTTAACTTACAACATAGGAAGACAACCGGTCCAGACTCCAACGGCCTCCAGTATTGCAAACCTCGTTGCACCATGGTCCCAAATCTATACATTGATCGATTAGCGTATCCACGGTTACTTCTGGAAAGTCTCTTTTAAGCTTCCTTATATCACTGTGAAGCAAAGTCATAAAAGTCCAATAAGATAAAAGATTTCAATTAAACTAAGTTGCACACTTCTTTATATTGACTCCATGCAATCGAACCTTAGGATGGGACAGCAGGGCCATTAAAGCTGCAGGAATTTTCTTTAGCTCTGTTAGATGAAACAGATAGCATACTTTCTCATCGGCACAGAGTTGTATTAGAGCGGATTTGCCGGGTCCAGTTTGGAAGGAAAAGGGCCATTCCATGTCAAACGCGATGGGAACTACATCGCCTTGCGTATTGACCCATTGCCTGGTAGATATAACAACACTGGTCAATATTATATGACTAGTGGTTATAAAAACTGGGCAAGCAGTTTTTAAGAAGAAACTGCTTGACCAGTTTTTACAATTACACTCACATGAGCTCATCGGAAACTGCGGCGATATCCATTCCCTGGGTGTAATACTTGATTGCGCCTTTATACTTAACAAAGGGAAGTTGTTTCACGCTGGGCTTTTCTGGCGATGGAGTTCCATCCTGGAGTGAGCGTGTGCTTCGTGTTATGCGTGTGCTGCGACGTTTTGGTGGGTTTTCATTTTCGGCATTTGGCTTATTCGGAGGAACAATCGCTGGGGAGATAGGGTTTGCAAGCATTTTTTACTTTCTGAATGGATAAAAATCTCAAATTGTTGTGAAATAGAGGCGTTTTGTATAGATTTTTAAATATGGATTGTCACACTGCAACAAAAATAAACAATGAGCAAGATGAAAACAATAGAAAACCGGTACCCGCCAAAAACTAAAAAAAAACACCTTGGCCGGAACCATGTTTCCATGCAGGTCGAATCTCAACCAACGCACACCGAATCGAGTCGAGAAGACGAGTCAAAAGTGGTTTTGTACCACAAATTACTGAACAACTAGATATTAAACTTGCGTCCCTCTTACCTTCCAACACCCAATTGTTTACGTTTTTTATAAAGCCTTTAAAGCTTTAAATTTCCGTGTCGGTGAATACGTGTAAGAGGATACAACAAGAATTTACCTTACGCGTTCAGCTGATGTAAAAGCTGCAAAACGAAATTGCATGGAAATGACGAATTCATGAATTTACTCACATTTGTAAACAAATGTCAGAGAATTGGTAAGTTCGTCAATTTCAGGTTGTGGGCAAACCTTTTACATGGTCGAAGTTGAATATCTAGTTGTTCAGTAATTTATGGAATGGGCGTAAATTACTGAATCACTATAGCACAAATTACTTAATGAATTAGATATTCAACTAGACTGGAAAGCCGGGGGCCTACAAGCTGTTGCCATGGTAATGCCTGGAAATCCACGCATACTGAAGAGATTCACCACGAAGTTCAAGTGATTCACCACGAAAACATGGCGGAATCAGCTTTTTGCTCCGTCTACCGGACAAAAATTGTAACAAATTCCAATATCTGGAAGTCGCCACATAATGGGTCGTGTTACATTAATGTTGTTTTGCTAGAGACCTTAAAATCATTTTTATCTTAATTGTATTCCAGTTATACATTATGGATTTCAAATGCCTTCTAAATATTTTCATATATTGTTAAAAACAAAACACAAAAAGCGCAAATGAAACTAATTCTTTACTGCCTAAATGCCTGTGCCTCTGATAAGTTTGTGTTTTATGTTACCGGATTAAAGCTTCAAAAAGCAAAATTTACGGTTAAGTACCAATAAAATGTTTTCTACATGTTTTGACGAAATCAATCGTTAGTATATTAAAAAGTTAAAGTCATTAGAAAGGTTCAAAGGCACTTTTATTATTTTTATTATAGCTATAATTTGAATTCATTATTCGAAGAAATCAATATTATGACATAATTGTCATCCTTATCCTTCCAAGTCGATATTATTGCATGCATTTGAGATTAGAGTTGAACATTAAAAGTCAAATTGGCAACTGAGAACAGAAGAATAATGCACTTTTGAGTGAACCCATTTCGTAAAAAAAATCAGTAGCACATTGAAATTGATTTCTGTCAGTGAAATAGCAAAGTAGTCGAAAGAAAAATGTTTATGTATATTTTTGTAGGTAAAAATAGAGATTGACACCAAAAGAAGCATTCATTAAACAAACAAATTTAATCACAAGTAAAAAAAAGTTTCAGTGATGCAATCCAATGAAAGCCATATTTAATGCTTCTAAACATCTTAATTTTTCTTAAATTTGGGAACGCTTAATATTTTACGCAAGTAAAAATCATAAGCCTTTTCCTAAAATGGAAGTTTTCTCGATTGTTTCCTAACTGCTGCCACAAATTACTTAATGAATTAGATATTCAACTAGACTGGAAAGCCGAGGGGCCTACAAGCTGTTGCCATGGATATACCTGGAAAACTACGCATACTCTCACATTTTGTCAATGTATTCCACACTTGAAGAGATTCACCACGAAGTTCAAGTGATTCACCACGAAAACATGGCGGAATCAGCTTTTTGCTCCGTCTACCGGACAAAAATTGTAACGAATTCCAATATCTGGAAGTCGCCACATAATGGGTCGTGCTACATTAATGTTGTTTTGCTAGAGACCTCAAAATCATTTTTATCTTTATTGTATTCCAGTTATACATTATGTATTTCAAATGCCTTCTAAATATTTTCATATATAGTTGAAAACAAAACACAAAAAGCGCAAATGAAACTAATTCTTTACTGCCTAAATGCCTGTGCCTCTGATAAGTTTGTGTTTTATGTTACCGGATTAAAGCTTTAAAAAGCAAAATTTACGGTTAAGTACCAATAAAATGTTTTCAGCATGTTTTGACGAAATCAATCGTTAGTATATTGAAAAGTAAAAGTCATTAGAAAGGTTCAAAGGCACTTTTATTATTTTTATTATAGCTATAATTTGAATTCATTATTCGAACAAATCAATATTATGATATAATTGTAATCCTTATCCTTCCAAGTTAATATTATTGCATGCATTTGAGATTAGAGTTTAACATTAAAAGTCAAATTGGCAACTGAAAACAGAAGAATAATGCACTTTTGAGTGAACCCATTTCGTAAAAAAAATCAGTAGCACATTGAAATTGATTTCTGTCAGTGAAATAGCAAAGTAGTCGAAAGAAAAATGTTTATGTATATTTTTGTAGGTAACAATAGAGATTGACACCAAAACAAGCATTCATTAAACAAACAAATTTAATCAGAAGTAAAAAAAAGTTTCAGTGATGCAATCCAATGAAAGCTATATTTAATGCTTCTAAACTTCTTCATTTTTCTTAGATTTGGGAACGCTTAATATTTTACGCAAGTAAAAATCAAAAGCCTTTTCCTAAAATGGAAGTTTTCTCGATTGTTTCCTGACTGTTGCTCTTGTTTTGCTGAATAACTAATATTTTCTGCATTCCTACATAATTAAAAACTGAACATCAATAACACATGAACGATTCTGGAGAAAAGAAAAGCCCAAATGCGTAATAATAATAATAAGCGTCTCACACGCATTCACCGCCACAAAACCGAAAAGCATAAACAACAAATAAACAAATAGGTTTTGGGGGAAAAGGGGACGCCTAAGTTGAATATTTAGTTATTAAGTAATTTGTGACCCGAACTATTCTGAAAAAAAGACCAAATTCGAAAAAATATCCAATTACGTCATAAACATTCCAGTATTTCCAGGCACTTTCAAATGAACTAATTTTTACGATTTTATAGTCTCAATGTAGGCTCACCCCAAGTGTGGGCAAAATTAAAAAGAATTGTCATTTTGACTTTATTGACTTGTGTGTTATCTTTTGACTTTTTTTTAAGATATTTTTCAAATGTCAGTGTGAAATTCACCTCGCTATTTTGGCGGGCTCTCAAATTTTTGTTTACTTTTCTCACACGTATTCACCGACACGGAACTCAAAACAATAACAACAAATAAACAAATGGGTTTTGGGGGGAAGGGGACGCTTAAGTTGAATATCTAGTTATTAAGTAATTTATGCTGCTGCTCTTGTTTTGCTGAATAACTAATATTTTCTGCATTCCTACATAATTAAAAACTGAACATCAATAACACATGAACGATTCTGGAGAAAAGAAAAGCCCAACTGCGTAATAATAATAATAAGCGTCTCACGCGCATTCACAAATAAACAAATAGGTTTTGGGGGAAAAAGGACGCACAAGTTGAATATTTAGTTATTGAGTAATTTGTGACCCGAACTATATTGAAAAAAAGACCAAATTCGTAAAAATATCCAATTACGTCATAAACATTCCAGTATTTCCAGGCACATTCAAATGAACTAAATTTTACGATTTTGTAGTCTCAATGTAGGCTCACCCCAAGTGTGGGCAAAATTAAAACAGAATTGTCATGTTGACTTTAATGACTTGTGTGTTATCTTTTATGACTTTTTTAAGATATGTATTTAAATTTTTCAAATGTCAGTGTGAAATTCACCTCGCTATTTTGGCGGGCTCTCAAATTTTTGTTTACTTTTCTCACACGTATTCACCGACATGGAACTCAAAACAACAACAACAAATAAACAAATGGGTTTTGGGGGGAAAGGGGCTTTAGTTGAATATCTAGTTATTAAGTAGTTTGTGATACGATACGAGGAGCAAAAAACGATGTCTTCTGTAAAAATCCTAATAGAAAACATACTTGTGTTGTACAGGGACAGTTTCAGTTTCCTTTTTTAATTATCAAACTGTTACAAAAGTGCAGAAAAAAGGTTTGTGAATAAGGTGAATAAGATTTATGGGAAGATTTATTTTACATCGCTTGTCGAGAGAATTAAAATTTGTATGGTAAATCGCGTTATTTGTAGAGCAACAAAGATTTATATTAATCGCGGATTAGTGCCCGGTGGAGACATGGTATTGGGCTGTTTCAAGAGGAAAATTCTTCGGACGATTTATGGTCCCGCCTGCATAGACGGAGAGTGGAGGAGAAGATATAACATCATCATATAACATCACTGTACGGGCTGACAGCGACACCGACTTAGCTAGAAGAGTCATAATACAAAGGCTACAGAACGATGGCTGTGTCATATAGAGCCACCCCATAGGCATAAATTACTGTATAACTAGAAATTCAACTTCCGACACGAAAAAGCTTTGCCTACAAGGTGAAATTCAGGAATTTCATCCTGAGCATCCATCCACCGACATTTGTTTACAAATGTGAGCAAATTCAGCAATTCGTCTTTTCCATGCAGTTTCGTTTTGGAGCTTTTACATCAGCTGATAGCGTAAGGTTAATTTTGTTGATCTTCTTACACGTATTCACCCACACGGAAATTTAAAGCTTTATAAAAGCTTTAATGGGTGTTGGAGGGTAAGAGGGACGCAATTTGAATATCTAGTTATTCAGTAATTTATGCCATTGGGATGGCGAAGTAGAGAAACACCGGTTAGCTTGGGGCAGAGCTGGCTGGCTAAGCTTGTTGAATGAGGCCCAGGTGCGCCACCTTAAGTAAGTAAGTAAATAAGGTCGAGAGCTTTCACAGGGAATTATTGTGATGATCACAGTTTACGCAGTCGAAGTGATTTATGAAATAACTTATCACATATCACCTTAGCCGATTCCTCTCCAGTAATGCACATTTTGTTTTTTATTAAATTCCAAGAAAAAGGTTTAAAACTTAACTTTCTTGATTCTTTTACAGGATGATTATTTTTATGTTACTTATATAATAAAATTTACAACTAAAATAAAAATAATATCATATAAAATGAAGTAATAACTGAGGTGCAATCGGCTAAGGTGATCTATGACAAGTGATGTCACAAATCACGAAAATTCGTCTGCGTAAACTGTGATCATCACAATTTTCTTATGACAGCTCCCGATCAATCACCGTCAAAATCAGCTGCTCACCAGTTTTCAAACTTTCTGGTAAGGTGGTGTTTTTGCCTACCATTAGGCTGACTCTCTGCATGTACGATTAAGAATCAGTGTTCTTTCATCACAAGCCTAAATAAATCAACGACTCGGAACAATATTTTTGTGATCACCTTACGCAGACGGATTATTTGGTTTGAACACATTGACTGTCACAAAATGTAAAAATCACAGATCACCATAGCCGATTCCACTCCGTTTTTATTTTAAATATGGCAACCTTGCACTTGGTCTAATCCAGCGCGACAAACGGTAAAAATCGACCATTGTCAATTTTTGTTATCAGATAGGTATTTGTTCCAAAGTGTATTTCGTTTTCTCGGTTGGTTGCAAAATTTTTCGAACAATATAATAATATCTTACTTAAATCAGTTAGCGCGCCTGTTAATTTGAAGTGCACCTATAAAAGTGGTGTTCAAAAAAAATATGTTTACCTGTAAATCTGTAACTGTAAATTCCAGAGGCGATCGTTAAACGGTAAGTTATTCATGCAATTTATATCGATTATTTTTTGAATGCTCAGACAAAAATTAGCAAAATACCTGGACACAATTTATTCCTCATCAAAGACATGCTCATGTCATGAGATTCGCCAAATAAGTACATTTAATATAGAACCATCGCAAGCTTTAAACTCCCTAAAAAAATGTCAAGAGGTCAAGATGAAAATAGTTGAACCTTCGAAGAACTGAAAGGTGTAGTCGGATAGTCCAGAAATAAAAAGAAAACTGCAGCTCAAACGTCCTCAGAGTCAGAACCTTCGATAATACTGTTTTGTCGCGCCTTCGTTTAAAGGAAATTTTTTAGAAGAGACAGAAACAGAATGTTGTCTGCTAACAGACCTCCTAAGATACCGTAAGCCATTTTTTGAGTCTAATAAAATTCAAAAAGAAAACTGTGGGCTAAGTGCAAGGTCAAACTGCGTAACGATTGCGAGCTACTAGTTTTAAATCAGCCGTGTTTCAATTTCGACATCAGCACGATGATGAGTGGGTAGGTTAGGTACCTAGACACTACTAGTAGCGTTGGAGAACTTTCTAAACCTTATAACGTACACCTTTACAGTCAGACCTTACTAGCTATGGCTATGGTTGCTTTGGCTATCTTAAGCAACCAGTAGATTACCAGCTAACGTTCTGTCGTGCTTAATCATCGTCGTATAAACAAACGCCAATGAAAAATTGTAGCCGTGGTTTGGCTTTTTACTTAAATCCATCTCTTGGTACAACGGATACAGCTCTTGGTTAAGTTGTAATGCCTCCCCGGCCTGTTAAGGGCCTATTACATAAACTTTAACATCCAAATATAAATAAAATAAACAAATTTTTCCTCGCAACTTGTTTCTTAAATAAAACTATCGATAAAGTAAACAGCTTCGCTATCACTGCCGCAAACAAGTTTCGTGCCGAAAGAGTCAAATGTGTTAACAGGCTTTCGCAAATCTGTGATAAGTGCTGTGACGTTGATGCGACTCTTGGCACGTTCCCCATTCAACCAAGGATTAGTGTTGTCCGAATCCTGTCTCAACATCTGAGGCTGCATTTCATTTGGAATGACCATTGAATTTTGCGTCCATTGCCAGACCTCACCATTCTCAGAGGCAGTAAATAATTTTGAGGGCTCGGATTTGTGGAAGCCTATTTCGGTGATGGTAGTGCTATGTGCACTTAAGTATGACGCCGGAAATCCAGGTTGCCGTAGATCCCACACTGTTATAGAGCCTTCCTCACTACCAGCTAGAACCTAAACAGTGATGTCTTTACGAATTGAAAGGGATAAATTTTCCTTAATCAACTTACAATGTGTTTTTGAGTGGGATGATAAGCCAGGCAGGACACATAATTCGATTTCCGATCGTCCTCACACGAAATCATAAAGGAGGTTGTTGCCTCATCGTTCTCTGCTCTGATGTCAAACATCTTCATCAGCCCCATTCTGTTAGCAGTGATAATCTAAACGAAACTTCCATTAAAGGCGAACTTGACACCAAAGTCGAACACCACTTACTTCTTTGGGACTAATGTAGGCGACAGCAGTTAAGGCGCAACTGTCGGCGTTGATCGATTTGATGACTTTTAGATTGGCCGATAGGATGTTTAGCCTAAAAGGAAGAGTCCAGAGACATTTGAGATTAAAAGCACACAAAAAGCTTAACTAGCCCAAGAAACCGGGCTTAGACCGAAGAAAAATTAAGCTTACCTTCCATCTTCCCCAACGGTGGCAATGTCTTTGCCAAAAACAGACAATCCCGTGCAAGGCGCAGACTTGCCAGAGTTTTGCCTGTGTACGAGTCCTGATGTGCCAGCAACTCTGAGACGATCCTCCTCCACAGCGCGGTTAATTCCGATTATTGTAACAAGACCTAGAAGTACAAATAGCACAAGAGCAACAAGCCGACACTAGTTCGACTCGAAAATACCATCTGAAGAGGACACGGCAACGTTTTCTGAATTGAGGAGTTCGAGGCCACTGACATCACCTCTAATTGGAATTTTATCGTTGCATTTTGGAATGTACTCATCGTAATCGTCCGAGTACATATTCTTCTCTAATTTCCAGATTTTTACTGAGTTTTTGTTAGAGTCCCAGCTGCCGGTTAGAAATCGTTCACAGTCCTTAAACTGCTCTGGTACCCAACGGATTTTGGAAATCTTCTCAGAGACGAAAAATGTGTTCACTTTTGCTTCGCTATCCATTTTTTTTTAGAAATTAATTCAGTTGTTTTGAAATTAAATTTTTTCCGTGGGTATTTAAACAGCAATAAACAATTTCAATTTGCCGCGACTGGAAAATAGGTTGTGTCGACTGCAGTAGCTTTCAGCTTGTCAGACTTTCAATTTCGTTGTCATAGTTCAGGTGCGTAGCACAGGTTGATTAACGTTAAAGTGCTGCCAAATCACCCTCCACTCAAAGCAGACTCGAGTGGAATAAACAATAAACATGCATTAACAAAGATTACTTGATATCATCTTAGCATATTTAAGGACAGTTCGCTTGTTTACTTCGTGTTAAAGTTGATTTTTTTTGGGCAAATAATTTTGTTTTAACACGAAATTGAAACACTGGATTTATCTTCATCATTTTTCTCCTCGCTCTCATAAAGCTATTTCGGAATGTCTTCAGGAACTAACGCCATCAACTATACAATAGGTCCCTATTAATAGGGCAAAAAATCCTTGAATTGCAAAAACATATTAAGAGAGGTGTAATAGAGGTGTAAAAATTATGTATTGAGTATTGCACAACTAAATTATTGTTGATTATTTAAATATGCAAGTATTTTAGGTTTAAAAAATCCCTTCAAGCCAGCATACTTAAATTTAAACGAAGTTTACAAACAAACTGCCAATAGATACGATTTCGTCATTTTTGCAACCAAATAAAAATTTTAAGATTCAATTTTGACGCGAAAACGAAACACTTAAGGCACAAACGTAATAGACTTGAGCGGGATTAATCTTATGTCGACATACTACGAAAATCCCACTCAAATCCCAAAAGACTTACTTATCACATTACCTTGAAAATTTAAAATCAAATTTGAAAATTATGTCACTTTTCCTTTAACTTTGGATGTTAATATCTCCCAAACCGATCGTCAGATCCAATATTTGTTTAAAATTTTGAGGTCAGCGTTCAGTTCTTGGTACATTCTCTTCTTTCACGGATTTTATGAAGCAAGTTTAAAAATAAATATGGGTGTAAAAATGACAATGAGTGAACTAAAGACAAGCAAAATTAAAACTTTAAGCCAACACAAGCTAACGAAAACCTAACGAAACCCAGCATAAGGCTTTTGTGGTTGAGGTATACGAATCGCGTGCAATGGGACATCTCAGAAAGCCGACTTAACGTTATCAAAGTGGTTATGGTTTGGCCTTTAGTTTTGCAGGTTGTTCCCAACGACAATTATTTTCACAATTCGCGAAACAAATGAAAATTCGACTTGACAGATATATATTTTTGCAAAAGGCAATTGCGGGTTGCTTGTTTGTTTGACGAATCTGAAGCGAACTTTTCGTCTGGTTATAGTTGACCCTTAAAATAAAACTAGCCTTCCTGATTCAATAATTCTTCTAGGATGAAGCTCGACTGTTCGATATTTTTTTAAGTCAATCGACTTTTTGCTTATCAATTATCTTAATTATCAATGTATTAATAAATCATACAGTTAATTATACTATGGATAAGGGGGAATGATATTAACATGGCCCCGCGCTTAGTAATATCATTGTCGAAACCATTATTTCATCAAAATGTCGAATCTTAAAATATCGACTGGTAGAGTCTCGACTATCAAAATGTCGATCACTCACGACATTTTGATAATCGGGAATTGAAAAATAGACATTTTAAAAAATCGATATTTTTTTTTAGATTTTGATTCGTTGATATTTTTATCAATCGAAGTTTTAAAAACTCTTGTAATCGACTTATCACCCAACTCCTGCATCAACTAAATTGTCGGCAATTTACATGTTCGGTCAAGTCAATATCAAACACTCTGTGCGGGGCTTAATTGTTCTTTGTTGATTTGCTAAATTATGTTAAATTTGACTGGATGGTTTTGTCAAAAATAAAAGCATTCGTCAAGTTGATATTCTTTTTTTTCGGTGGAAAAATCTTGGGAGTACTTTTTAATCTTCCTATGTCAATCTATGCGTATTATGAGCGCTGGAAATACCCTACTATACGGGTTGAGTCATTTTAAGGCTGTAATTTTGTAATTAAAACTATGTTATTTCAGTTAAATTATTTTTGTTTATTGTTTAACTTTTAATGTTATAAAAATCAAAACTGGGCAAGGATTCGTGACTAGAATTTCAGTGGGATTCTATTTAAAATTTAAATTATTAATTCATATACTTAACTTCTATACAGTAATTTGTATACTTAAATGCTAAGAATAATTGTGTATATTTACATGATAAATATATGGGATTAAATTGGTTCAAGAATTTTAATTTTAACCGATTTGTTAATTGCTAAGCACCTGCCACTAAAAATATTAAATTTTTTCAGGTGTTTAATAAAGTCGTCTTAAGTGGTAAACACGTTTTTTTTTTAAATTATCTTTCTAATTTTATAAAATACATCTCTTTGTATTGTACACATTTTGCATTTGGTTGATTTTATGCGTGTTTTTCTAATCGAATTTTATTATTCCTAATAAGATTTATTTCTTATTATTTTATCTGATAGATATATTCTCAATAATTAACATTTAGAGGAAGTGGAATTCATTGATGTAACGATTTCTATGCAAAAATCTTTGTTATAAAATTCGTTTCATTAAATTCGTTTAATTTTTGTGGTTTGTTTAGTTTCTTTATGTATTTACACTAGCTTGCGACTAAACATGGTATGTAAACTAATATTTGAGCATAAATCTACGTAAAATTGTTTGGAAATATTAGATAATTGTTTCTTCTTATTTTTTTTTTCCAAATTGTATGCGTTGCGCTGCAGAGTTCCATTTGATAAACATCGGAATTTAGTTGAGAAACCGTTCCATTCTTGGTTTGTTGAGCGCACAAAAATAGTATCCAGAATAACTTTGTGATGCATTACTTAAGTCGCTCATTCCGTATTCGTTGAGATGGTGATAGTGGTGGAAACCTTTAGGCTTTTGTCACGATATCAAATTGGTGTTTGTACCATGGACTCGCATATGGCGGTTGAGGTTTCCCGATTGGGAAAATCTGAAGAAAAAAATGTAAAATATCAAGAATGAAAGAAATTTATAAGGGAGCATATAAAGCAAAGCGATCATAATAGCTTTTATTAAATATTGAGTGTTATGAATAATCTCGACAAATTTAAGACTCACCTTAGCAAGCAAAGCTTGCACTGGTAAGGCTTTTCTCCGCTATGTATTCGCAGGTGTTTTGTTAGAGTTGAACTATCGGAAAAGGACTTTTTGCACGATGAACACCGATACGGACGCTCTCCAGAGTGTGTTCGCATGTGCGTGGTAACGCTAGAGCTTTGCGAAAATCGTCTATCACAAATTGGACAACGGAACGGCTTCTGTCCGGTGTGTGTGCGTACATGAGCTGTGAGATTGGCTGCTTGTGAGAAACTTTTGTTGCAGTCAGGACATCTGTTTAAAGCAAGATAGAATTTAAGTACACAGTTTTTAGCAGAAAACGAATAAAACTTTGTCTCACCTGTAAGGTCTTTCACCAGAGTGCGTCCTTAGATGGGTCTTCAGTGTGCTAGGGCGAGCATATGTCTTACCGCAGAGCCTGCAGAGGTTTGGTTTCGAGTCCGAACCTTCGTTGCTATCCTCATCTTCAAATCCACTACCAAAGGACTTTGTGTCTCTCACCTGCAAAAGTTCACATCAGAGTTGTAATATTATTATTTATTCAAGATGGTATTTCCGCCTTCAACTTACCAGGGAATATTGTGGACTCCTCGGTGGCGAATACGTCTGGTTTGGTTGTGAGTAAAATCCTCGATGCAGGGATGCTTTCTCTGACAACTCTCCAGCAGTCGGCGTGATCGACTGATTGTTAATTGGCGGGCGAAAGTCAGCTGTAAACGAGTAGGTTGTAGCCGCAGGGTAATGTGAGGGACTCAATAGCGGAGGATAGAGTACATTAACGGATGACGACGAGCTTGGTGGAGTCCACTGCATCTGGGAGCATTGCATCGGGACTGATGCCTCTGCTCCATACCCATGCATGGTCATGTTCATGCTAACATTTACACTCATACTGGGGTATATGGGTGGAGTTGAGTGTTGATTGCAGGTTGTTGGAGCATCATAGTAGCACGATTGCGATGCTGAACTTATGGTATTACTTGTATTTGGTTGTGCCTGAGTTTGGTTAATGATCTGCGGGTGCACGGTATACGACAAGGAGGCTTGATGAGGATTTGCTGAAAAACTGCAATGAGTTTTTAGAATTGCCATACACCAACAATGCACAGACTTACTTGTATGAAGCACCACATGGTGAAAATGGGAATAAACTTGGCAATGGATCGATATCTAAGGGTGGTAGTCCTGGGAATGTAGACGCCATTTCATCAGAGTTCCAAAAGGTACCCAAGTTTCCTTGTGAATTAGGTTGTGGTGAACTAAAAATGGATTAGAAACACTTGTGGGAAATCGTATACAGATTGACAACTTCTTACCTCAGGGGGCCACTGTTGTTTTCAAAACAATTTCCTGATTCGAAATCAGTGGCGCCTAATGCTTGAATAGGTAAGGATGTGTTCCCTTGACAGCAAAGGCAGCCAACGCAAGAGGCAGCGCACTCTTGCTAAAAAAAAATAGGTAAATGAAATAGAGCTGTTAATATTGGTGCTTATATTAGTTTCAAAATTAATAAGTTTCTTTAGTAGCTATTCTGTCCTTTCCTAAAATATTGAGTTCTGCATTTAAAAATATTTACCAAGTCGTGTACTTGGCTCACACGTAGTCTTACAACGTAGTCTTTGGACAATTTGACACTCAATTTTTAATAGTTCTCATCATAGAAACAAGTGTTAACGAATATGTCCTCAACACAATCCCTGCTTCCCCCTAAAAATGGGGGTATTGGGCAAACATACGAGTATATACAGGATGACTAGTAATAGGTCGCATTCCCGTTATGCGGTCATAAGTAAGGTCAAAAGAAATAAATTTTGTTATGTAACGTTTTTTTCGAAACCTAACGGTTTTTGAGTTATTCAAGATTTAATGGTTTTTCAGAAAATCCACGTTTTTGGCCATTTTGGCCAAAAATACGTAAAAAAATGCTTATCCGATTTTGGTAATTTTAATTTTTTTCTGTTAGACGAAATAATCGTTGCTCGTAATAAGTTATAACATTTTCAAAAATGAAAAGCATTTTTTAAGAAAAGGTGCTAACTCAAAAAAATAATTTTTTTTTTAAGTTTTTGAAAAACAAATCCAGTTTTCTTTAGAAAAGTTGTACTAACTAAATATCTTAACCATTTAAAAAACATTTACATCTTTTAAGCTTTCATTTAAGGCAACTTACTTATATCTTGAGCACTTGGAAGAAAAACCTGTGGCTAAGCAATGCAACAACCAATTTTTGCATCGCCTTTTTTCGTCATTTAGTCCAACGTTTCGAGGACTAAGTGCATTTACACCTCTTCTGTCTCTCTCTGGCCCTTACCAAGGATAGAACAAAAGAGATATTGAAATATGTAGAAGAATAGTTATATTAAAACACTTTTGCTCAATTTATGAGCCCCGATTTCTAACACAAGCTCCCATTCTGTGACGCGTTTCGCATCCATGTGATTCTATTAGGGAATTTTCTTTAGCTGCATTTCTAGTTCTTGAAATTAGTTCTTCGCTGGTAAACAAGTGTTTTCATATGCCCCAAGCATGAAAATTCCTATCAGAGAGATAGGGTCAAGCAAGAGAGACTTTGCTGGCCAAGCAATGGGGGTTCATCTTCCAATCCACCGATTTGGAAACGTAATCTCAAAAACTTGCATTCTGATCTTCTTAAAAGAGCCGGAAAGCGGTCTTCTGGCTTAAGAAGAGAAGAGGTCAGTAGGTAAGTAGACTTGAAAACATTTGATTCCCCCTTTCATGAAACTTCAAACTGTAATTAAATCGTTCTCAGACGTTATCTATCCGCAGTTTAAACGTACCTACACCAAATTTTATCTCACTACGATCGTTGTCAATCCCGCCGTCAGAACTTGTTACTTCTGACGGTAGGATTGAGAACGTAGTTCTGCCATAAGTGATCCTTTTTCAATTTTTGGACCGGTCACTAAAAATAAATTTGCCACGCCTAAAAAAGTGCCCTGGGTAAAAAATATAACTTTTGACTTGACTTACAAATAGTTTTATATATGTAGCTTCTGAAACTCGCACTCAATTTCTGTTGGACCTTTGACTAAGCCGGACCCGTACCACAAAACAGCCTTCTTCGGCTTCGCCCAGTTCTTACGATACGTGGGCTTCGAACCGGCTTTGCAATGACATTGCGCTCATGCAGAGAGAGCTTTTATTAGTGCAGTCACTATGTTCTCTTAGCATGCTACGATGGATTAAAAAATACGCACACACCAGGCAAAAGCCCTGGTGACTAGTGCTGTGTACAATTAAGTGGGACATTCATGTCCAACTAATAAATAATAAATACGCAGTTCGGCCCAAAATGTAGATATTCTGCGTCATATCCGTACATGACCAACACACTATACAAAAAGAGCCCAAGGCAGACTGTGACTTCGTGTGTGCCTTCGAAATCGACCCCTTATGCTTCACACGAAGCAAAACTTCCGCACATCTGAGTTTGGGCTTGGCTTCGGAGCCTCATTACGTAGCGTTACGTTTTCTCTTTAGGCACTCTTTCTCTTTGCCAATCGAAATTTTGAAGCCGAGCTTCATTGTGTTAATCTTAGGAAACATTAAAATGGTATGGCTGAAGTCGTTAACGCCAGGCCGAGACCGAGCCAAGGCTTGTTTGTGGGCCCCGCATAATGTATTTCGAATGGGACAAAATATAGAAAGACAAAACTCAATAAAAATCTAAAATAAATGTAAGATCAATTCTAGGAAGAGATGTAAAGACAGTTTATCACGAATTTGTATGGAAACAGCATGTAAGAAGGCGGACCCAAATAGCCTGCTGGTTTTAGCCATCTAAGTATGAAGTAATACACGTAGCGGTCCAATCCGCTTTTTTTGAAGACTCAGCGTACAATTATTGTTTAATTTACACACAAAGTGTTGTTTAGTATATTTTTTATGTTTTTTTTAATGACAATTTCCGACTTTTAGCATTTTTTAAAACACATCTCGAAAACTCATTTGCTTCGCTTATATATTTGTGCCATATTTCAGGTTTTTAAGAAGATAATATGCATAAGATCTATGTATACGCGTTTTTAAATGCTGTCATTGCAGCGAAGTTAATAAAGGGGACATCTTTGACTACTTGCCCACTTTAGGTATTTAAAATTCTAAAAAATAATCTTTTATTAATTTTAAGGTAACTACTGTTATCATTTTTGTTTGTTAGTCTTCTATACTTTTTTTGGCGTTGAAGTGAGACGTAGGTACTCAAATTTTATCAAAACGTTGGGTGACAAATACATTTTTTTTAATTTTTTTTTGTTTGAATTTTAAAAATAATAAACGATTTTTTTTTGTTTTCAAAATTTTAACATATTTTGGTTTGCTACTCAAGTAGTTTTTTAAGCACTACCATTTTTGTAAATTAACTTAAATGATGTTACGTATCTCGAAAACCGTGTTATATTTCAGCCCCGCTATATTTTTCTCTCTAACCCAAAGAATTGTGTGTGTTTAATATTTTTTTTTTAAACGGTAACCGTTACCGAGAGAGTGGGTTGCGATACGCGATTTTTTTAACTTTTTTTATGTTTGTTTTTTTTTTGATTTAAAATCCATAAAACTACTATTCGGAATCTTTTTGTGAATACCGTTATATAAATTTTTTTTATTCTCATGTACTTTGAGCTAGCAAATGATATTTTTCCAATACTCTGGGCATAGGTTTTTTAGTTATCGGTTATAAATGCGGGTTTTTTGATTAACTTTTTTAAACCGTTTCAGAAAATTCATCATCAAACTTTAACTAAACTGTTAGGTTTAAAAAAAACTGTTGTAAACTTCGTTTTTCGTATTGCCCTTATATATTGCTTTTACAAGTGTACTGCGTTCGTATTGCTTTTGCACCCAAATCGCGTAGAGATGGCATCATTTTTCTCATATTTTAAAGGTTTAAGTACACTTCGCATACACACACACAACTACAATAAGAATCCCATGCGAACGTGATGCCCATCTCGCAGATAATTATAGTTTGCACATAATTGGCAGTGGCATGGTGTGGTGATAGTTGATCGGATGCAAAGTGACTGAAAAGATCATTGGGGGGTTCTCCTCCCAGTTGAACTATATTAAAATCGGTTGATTTAGCAATAAAAAAACGGCCCCTTCATGGTTTATCATGCATATTTCGTAAAATTATCCGATTCCAGCAATGAGTTTTTCAATCCGGAGTAACCTCGTTTAATCCCCCAAAGTTGAGTTAACCCCTGACTAAACTTTGGCGAACAGTTCTGACTTATTTGGCTTTTTTTTCTGTGTAGAATGACAGTTGATTTGTGTATTTCTGTAAGAAATGATATTAAAGCTGAGTTTGAAGATATTTGAACTTCTTTTCCTGTTTTTTGGAAATGGCCAAATGGGAGCCTATGCTTTCGAAAGTAGTAGATTGATAACATTATTGACGGTGCTAGCGAAACTGCTTCCTATGTTAACTTCGCCTAGTAGATACCTATCTGGCCTTAAAAGATCTATTTTATCTTCTAGCATCTAAGGCCCTGGTTCAGTGTTATAATTTTGCTTATTCTATGAAAGCATAAAACATTTTTTTAAAAAATTATTTTAACCCAGGATTAGATGTTCACTGAAAAGTTGGCCCTAAGAGGATTTAGGAATGAAACAATAGGTCTTAGATATGAAATTGGCCAAGGTAAGATAGTTCTTCAATTATTTTCTAGTAATATATTCTTAAAATTAGTAAAAAATTTCGAAAATTTTACTGGCGTGTCTTTTTGCCCGAAATTATGCAAAATAAATTTGTAATTTGTACAATAATTTTGTATTGCTCTGGCCATTTCTTAAACAACAGCTCTGCTTACCACCGTTCAGAAGTTGTTGGTGCGAACGGACGGACAACAGAGCTTTCTTTTCATTTTAAGACGGACTGCTAAAAACTAAGCCCTAAAAAAATTATTTTCACATTTTTCACCGAACGTCTTAAGGCACACCTCGATGCTCTTGCATTATAATCTTTTGCATTATTAAATTGAATAATAGTCTTTTAATTTATCGATTCTAAGTTTTCAAAGAATTATTTCTTGCGTAGAACAATTTTAAAAGTAAAAAAAAAACTTTGTATTAACTATTTGATAAACTTAGGTATTTGTACAATTTGTCTTGCAATTATTTGAGAAGATATTGTAAATAAAAAAAATATTAATTTTTTTCAGCAGCCACTTTTATCCACACAAATGAAATGTTTGAATAATAAATTAAACAGATTTTTCAAAAGTTTAGAAATTGAATTCTTTCCAAAAAATGCTTTACTCTGCATAAGAGAGAGAAAAATTCTTGTGTTTCAAGCACGCTTCATTGCTTTATTGTTAGCTTCATTATTAACAAAAGTATTGTTTTATTGTGTTATAACAAAACATTTTACCTAAGTTTTTAATCCAAAATTTTAATCAGATTGCTTTTTTATTCACGATAACATTTGCAATTTGCCACTGAAGAACTTTTCTTGCGTTTTTTCCCGAGCTGAAAGCACTTATTTTCCACGACCTATTAGGAGCGTTCGTCATTTAAATATTTTGGGATTTTAATTTGTAACATATTGCGCTTAATTTTTTAGAGGAAATTTTTTTAAATACAGACTCAATTCAACCAAAACCGCCGCCGCCGGTAAAAAACATTCGATAAAAATATATTATTATAACGCTTAGAACCGTGCGTAACCGTTTGAACATTTACCTGTGGACTGTCCAAAGCCAATCCAAACAATGAATTGTTAGGAACATATCCCGTTTCAGCCTCCACAGGACCTCCATTTGAGACATCGCACGATATGTACATAGCTCCACCCTCTTGATCTTCCAGTGAATCTGTAAAGAAATGTACCAAACGGAATGTTAAACAGAGAAGCACCACATCATGACAAAAAAAACCGACAACGGACAATTTTTCAACCCGATTTAAACGTTTTAGAATGGCAGCACATGCGCTCTGCCAAGAGATACCTACCTACAGTCATATATTAACCTACTCCATGGTTTTGGCACACAAGAAAACTGAACGGGGACAATGAATCCTTGTTACACCTACACACTACATGTATCCAAATCCAGGCGAAGCATTTAAAAACAGAAAACGCGTTTTTTAAAAAAAAATTCTTTAAATCGACTTCAAAATAGCTTTTATTACTTTTCTTTGCAAATGTGTCAAATCGCAGATTTTTTTTGTTAAGTTACTAAATGTAATAAAAACGGTGGAAGTAATTCAGCACACTAAGTTATTTAGCTTACCTAAGCATATTATAGAAGCTAAGTAGATTTCCCAACAGTGGTGTTCATTTTGAATAAAATAAAGGTTTATCATTTTATAAAGTAGAGATGTTTGAGCTCTTATCATGTATTACTAACAAATAAGTTGGTATAAACTTAATTTTTATCTCCGTCACCATCAATTTAAAATTTCTTGTTATTTAATATGCTTCTATATTGAATGAATTGAATTCTTGTTCAGACCTTGAATTTTACTGTGACTCACTGTAGCAAGTACTGATTGGAGTCATACAACCGCCATCGCAGTTGAATAAACTCCGCCCGAAGCCACACCTTTCGAAATAAGATTTCTGAGGAAATTTGTTTTACGGTTGGTTGGGTCACCATCACGATTTTAGTCTATTGGTGTTGGTGGATGTTTTCAATTTCATTTGTGTGAGTGCGTCAGTTTGAATTTGATGTCAGATAAGGCGTTACCTTAATTTATTTATGGGTGAATAGAGTGGTACCGTATCACTGATTTTTTGAAACTTTTGAATAACTTTGGAATAGGTATCTATGTACATCAAAAACATAATAATGTTCATGAATTTGATTCAGATTTCATCTGAAATTATACCTAGGTCAGTTTTGTTCAAAATCTAAGGAACTGATGAGGTTGCCCTACAACAGATCTTAACACAGTAGATAAGGGAAGGTAAGAGGTAGGCATGCTAGAATTTTTTGTAGTTTTGATGGTGGCCAATTTTTAAGGCCTTATAAGTAGGTACGTTTATTAATATACTTTCAAGACCATACTTACAAGAGCTTCACAAATTAATATAAGAAGTCCGTTAGCAGTCGGGTGGTAATTTGAACGATGTTTTTATTTTTATAATGCACAATGTAATGGCGTACATTGGCATTAAAATTAAAACAAAATCTAGTTAGATAGGTATAATGCCTTGCATTAAGCTTGTTTTATTCTATTTTCCCATTTAACTGTTCTTTATTGTAAACCCACTAACCTATACCTATCCTTTCTCTACCATATGCGAGTCAAAAGATTCTAAGGTAAGACTTATATGTCAGACATCATTAAATTGACAGATGATCTGTGAAATGAAACGCATGCTTTCACCTATTATCTTCATGGCGAACCCACTAGTTTTTGTTAATAATTCCGTGTTCTTACGGCTCCAATACCCAGGTGTAGTAAACCAATTACAGAACAGCTACCTAGTTGACAAGTAAGCCCAATGTTTACTTCAAATTTAAAAGTCAAAGTACGGGTTTAAGGTTATTTACTATATGCGTATCTTAATACCATGTCTCCACCGGGCACTCATCCGCGATTGATATAAATCTTTATTAAATCCTCTACAAATCCTGCGATTTATAATACAAATTTAGTCCTCTCGGAAAGCCATTAAAAATAAATTCTCTCATAAATCCCATTCATCCTATTCGAGAACCTATTTCCTGCACCTTTGTAACAGTCTGAGAATAGAAAAGGAAATTGAAGCTGTCCCTGTACAACAGATCTGTCACAAGTATGTTTTCTTTTGCGATTTTTACAGTGAAAATCGTTTTTCGCTCCTGGGAAATGACATCTCCACTCTCTTTTGATAGTCAAAATGACAGATACAGAGTGTAAGTGTCAGATTAATCCTACATTTGCCCGATGTCTCCCGCTAGTATAAGTGTATATATCTATACGGAATAGGAAACTGATGCCTTCACATTTTTAAGTTTTAAACATACTTACCCAGAATTATTTTCAAGAGTTTGGAACGTTTATGTAAAAATCCCATGACATGACTTCCAATCTGAACAAATAATTTTTAATTTTTGTTCGGCGGATCTTTTTTCGCTTCATTTTGTAGAAACTTTCAAACACCTGGAATAAAAAAAAATTATTAATTATAAAGTTATTATTATTATTTAAGCTTATATTAGACTGCATGGCATTTTAACATATTTGACGTGAAAAGAAAAATATTTGCTGCATTTTTCTTCTTATATATCTGCGTCAAATAGATATGCCAAAATCGCATGCAGTCTAATCTAAGGTTAAATATAAATAAGGGCAAAAAAAATATTTTATAATTATTATAAATGAAGGGAATTTGTAATGTAAGCTTTAAACTTATGTTATGACTATAATTATGTAATAATAAATAATGCCGTGTCTTGTCGGAATAGGAATGAAAATGAGGGGGAGGATGTTTTTTTGCCCTTTTTTGACGCTTTTCTTTCTTAAGTCAGAGTAACGCACTGAACAGTGCTCGAGCACTCTGAGCGTTCTCTGAACCGAGTGTGCTCGCCCAGAGTACCTATGTACTTTGTTCTGATTTAGCAACGCTTTCGAGCACTTTTTTGGTAATCTGTCAAAATAATAACGGGTGATTTTTTAAGAGGTTGAGAACTTAAAAAAAAAAAAAAAACACAACAAATTCGAAAAAATTAATGAAATATTTATTTGAATCGATAGTTTGAACCTTGCAATTTAATTTTTAAAGATAATTTCATGCAAATGTTGACCGCGGCTGCGTCTCAGGTAGCCCATCCGCTGAGTCCAATTTTGGCATACTCTTTCACACATATCGGCCGGTATCTCACGAATGAATGCATGGATGTTGGCTTCCAGTGCGTCAATCGAAGCGGGCTTGTCCCTATAGACATTAGCCTTGACATACCCCCACAAAAAATAATCTAATGGTGTCAAATCGCACGATCTAGGCGGCCAATTGACCGGCCCGAAACGTGAAATTAACTGTTCATCGAGAATGCCGACCATAAAATGGAAGCAGCGCGCGATGAACATTTCGAACCGAGCACGAATTTTGATAGTAAAATTCAATAATTTGCAAGCGTTGTTCATTTGTAAGACGATCCATGGTTAAATTGCTGTTTGACAGTGACACAAGGTACTAAACACACGTCAGCTGTCAAAACCAGTGTTGCCAAAACCAAACCAGCTAAAAAAATCACCCGTTATAAAAAAAGACTTAAACAAATCGAATATTTTTTTGTTACGAGGTGGAAATTATGCAAAATATTTCGTTTAACAAAAATCCATCAAATTGTTTTACTTTCGGCTTCAAAACAACAAGCCTCGTCCGCCATTTCTCCTTGTTATATTTTTTATCGGCGTTGGTCTGTCATTTCGCTGCGCTCAGCGCTCATTCAGAGTAAAAAACTTGAAATCTTATCAAAATCAGATATAAGATTTCATTTCTAAAATCTATATCTAGATCAGAATCTTGAATCTCAAAAAATCTAATAGAAAAATGTCAAACATACGAATGTTAAAACCAACACTCCTTTTTGATTGCTCAGCACATGGAGCTGACAGTAGGACCACAATGGATATATCTGTAGTATACTTAGTAGTAGAAGTCGCGAAAGTCTGTGGCACTACACCAAAAACTTTTGACAGTTCTTACTACCGCAACGGCTGCACCATTTGGTCCTACCGTGAATGCGGAATGTGAAACAGCTGATCGAGTTTGCTTACAGAATAAAAGAAAAACTGTTTTTGTTGCCAGTTGAGTTATGTCGGTATGCAGTTTAATAAAAAGAAAAAAGAATGCTAGTTTCATTAAAAACATATATTTTAATTTCAGAAAGATAAAAGAAGAATACGTAAAAGAAAAAAAATTGGTACAAGAAAGACTAAGCGTTTCTCGTAACAAATAAGACAACTGTTGTGAAAGAAGAAAGCATAAAGAACTTTTCGGAACCTACCGCGATTTCAAATATAAAACGATTGCCCGACGCACTTAGAAAGGTGGGGTAATCGTTTTATATTAAAAATCGGGGTAAGTTCCTAAAAGTTCTTTATTCTTTCTATATTATGTCAAATCGCGATAAAAACAGTTTAAAAGTTAACCAGTGAGTAAGTGCAAGAGTTCGTCTGTGACAAACTTCTATATACCCGAACCGTATAACACCAAATCTTAAAGTTTTTTATGACCCGAATTCATATATTATTTGTATAGGCCATGCTCCCAAAAGTGGGCCTGGGCTAGAATCATGAAAAATGCGTTAAAACCGAAATTTATTTCAGGGAAAAAGCGTTTTTTCCTAAATACGCCCCAAAAACTGGGCGGAGCTCAAAACTTTCTATGAAGCAAACTTAGCAAATATACCCTCGATAGCAAAAAAAAATTGGACCACCCGCTGCATTCGAGTTCTGATTAAATTTTCTTTAAAAGCATAAAACATACAACTAAAAAGCAGCACCTACAGAAAGTGCGTTTCATGTCTTGATTAAAATAACTGGAAACCAACACAAAACGTTTTTTCTGAAGGTACAACTTTAAGGTTTGTAAGTATTATACTTTTAAAGAAAATGGAATCAGGGTTAGGACGCGGTGGGCAGTTTATTTGCTATCGAGTGTAGTTATATCTTAAATATTTGTCATATAGTTTTTTTTCGATTTGGAGTGAATCTTTCGAGAAATTGGGTTTTTAAAAGATCGAACATGTTAAAAGTGGGCATGGTGGATATTGAGGGCGGTCCAATTATTTCTTATTAATTGTTCCATACCAAAATTTGAGCTCCTACGCCTTGTCTTACTTGAAAAAAAGGCATCTTGAAAGAAAATGTGAAAGAGAGGTTGTCTTACATTGAATCCAGCAGTTGGCATGGCCGTTGGCGGATTTAACCAATTTTTACACTTTGTCTGTGCACCAGAAGAACCAAGTTGTGTACCGAGTTTCAGCTCTCTAGCTTGATTTTTAAGACCTAAAACCTTCACACATACAAACGGACGGACGGGCGGACATGGCTTAATCGGTTCAACTTTCGGTCTCGATCATATCTCTTAGAGGTTTTAAGAACCTACGGTGATTATTTCACTGTGTTACAAACTAAGCACTTCTATTAATATACCCTGGAGCTAAGTTTGCTCCATACAAAGTTTTGAGCTCCGCCCACTTTTAAGGGGCGTTTTTAGGAAAAAACTGTGGGCGCTTTTATCGTATTTTCTCATGATTCTAACGAAATTACAATTAATTGACTTTAGTTTTAAGACCATGCCCATTTTTGGGGGCGTGGCCTTTACAAATTATATATGAATTCGGCCAAAAAGAGTCGGGTATATAGAAGTTTGACACAGACAAACTGCACTTTCTCACTTATTGTACCTGATCCTTTAACGTTGATTCGTAGAAAGAAGATTTGTCACACATATATAAACTACGTAATAAAAGGAGAAGTCATACAAGCGAAACTAATTATTAGCCATAAGTGTTTATTAACCTACAGTGTAAATTTTGACGCTAAAAACGTAAAAAAAGCGATTTTTTGTCCCTTTTAGAATAGTCTTTGCAGTCTGCATTTTTATTAAAGTTTTGGATGAGGATAGTAAAGTTCCTTATAGTTATTAAAAAGAATGCAGTATTAGTCACTTTGAAAAATAACGGATGAAAATTATTAACAGAAGTCGAAAAAAAAGTTACAACCAAATTCCCATAAATCACTAAACTGTTTGTGTCAAGTTTAATCTCTTGTATTAATATAGAGATATTAATACAAGAGTATTTATATTTAAAAAAAAAATGTAACTCCTATAAATTAGCACTTGTGGATCAATTCAATATTTTGTAGATCTCCGTTAACCTATACAACGGCAAACAATGTAAGGCAAAAATGATTGAAGAAGATTTTACAATAATTATTTCGTGGTTATCACAACCAAGAGTGATTATTTTTCTTTTCTTTTTGTCTTCCGTTGATAACTTTCATCTGCTAACATTGCAAGACTACTACTACGTCCCATTCTGATCAATATATATAGCGGCACGCTGCACCGTTAGCTTCAGCTACAGCGACAGCGTCAGTCTTAGCTATGCATTCTGATCAGGCTTTAAGGTTCGTTACCCAAATTTTTTCTAATACAGAGAGAGAAATTACTTTTTCTTAAAAATTTTCTTTGATCAAAAGGCTTAAAACTCTCCAAACGGTTTTAGCTGATTTCAAATTTTAATACATTTTGGCTTGACACTTTTGTGTTTTGTGCAAAATTTGGTAGAGAAATTATTATTTCACTAAACCAACTTAAAAGATTTTAAGCGTTTATTGAAAATTATTTATCTTTAATTTTCCCTGGAGATAATTTTCCTCAAGTCTTAGAAAACGGACGGTATATCTGTATCTTTTTTCGAAATTGTATATATTATCATAACATACTAAGATCGATGGGGGAATATACTTTTTTGGTATTTTACAGCAATTTTAGACTTAAACTTAAGAAAACGATGCCAGACGCCTTACACTTATTTGAATTGATTATACAATCGCCATTACCGTTAGAAGTACTTAGGTAATATATTAAAAACACGTACATGTTTGAAATTTTTTTCGAATATTTCTTGCTGAACTTCAGAATGTCAAAAATACTGGCATGTTGACAACATTTTGGATGTCTCGACTAAGTAAAACTTACTTTCATCTTAAGTAGGTATTTCTAACCGTAAGTTCATATACCCGTTAGTTACTTCTGTAAACCTTTCGTACGCCGTTAATAAAACTTACAAGTCCTTGCAATTGCACAGACAAAACGTGGAAAAGAACAATGAATTTCGCGTCAAATCTTTCATCGATTCATATAAAGCTGTATATGATGGCAGCATTCGTCGTCAAGAATTCTATAGTTGAGCAAAACGAAGCACTGCTTTTTCAAAACACATTTAATGCATTTTACAGTTACGTTTTGGCTGAAAGAAAGGCGTGAAAAATGCCGACCACTTTGCTCAGCCAAAAAGATCTTCAAGGTTCAAGGTTCACCCATTGCAAATGTTGTGAATTTAGTCTGGACAACTAGAAGCAGTAAGACAGTCAGTATCGCGGAGGATGAAACGCTAAAATGTTGAGGGCACTCATAATATTCTTAATATATAATATTATTTCAAGGCTTGGCAAAACGTAGTTGCCACTGTATAATCCAAGATGTTTGCCGGTTTCTTTTATCTCAGGCGATTTTTATGCCCTACCCAGGATATATTAAGTTTGATGTGTAGTTTGCAACACAGTGAAATAATCACCGTAGACCCTTGAGATCTTTTAGAGATATGAATGGGACCGACAAGAGAATCGATTAGGCCATTTCCGTCCGTCCGTCCGTCTATCCGTATGTAAACAACTTTTAGGCCTTAAATTTAAGCTTGAGAGCTGAAAGTTGGTGAGAAGTGACCTGGAAGTCAAATGACCTGGAAGTCAAGTCCTTCAGATTAAGTTTGAAAATTACTTGAATCAGCCCACAGACACGGTTGTATGTGCGGCCATCTCTAATTTTTAAAAATACTTTTTTCAAATTTTCTGTGTTACAATGGTGCTAGCGTACTAAGTTTTGGTAAGTGACATTGCCTTGTAATTGTCTTTAAGGTAACAGAAAAAGTTGGCCTTTGAATTGACCGCGCTCACATTTTAAGGGATTTTAACTTAAAATGACTGTTTTCCAATAAATACCTATATATCAAATTTTGACAAAAAATCACATGACAAAAGTTGTAGATAATAGCATTTCCTTACTTTTTTGTATATGTAGTATATGCCATATAGGCTTTAAGAAAAGTAGTTTTTTTTTAAGTTAAAAAGGCGGAATTTTAGTCCTAAATGGACCTAGGGTATTTTGCAATCCGTTTTTTTTCACACGCACTGTTGCACTTTCCCACTTATTTTGACTGGAATTGATTGAGGTAGGATTTAAGTAGTTTGAAAGACTTCAAAAAAAGGATTTATCATTATTATTGGCCTTCGGTAAAAAGGTTTTATCTTTTCTTCTGATGTTCTAAGTTTAACAAGATGTAACTTTATCGCATAATATAGAACTATGATAAATAAATAATTTAGTTTTATATGTTTTATGGGGAAAAAATCAACCAATTTAACGAATAGAGAACCAGGAGGAACTGAAATTTTAATCTAGGTAGGTACCTACTGTTAATGTTTTTTTTACAAGTCTACTGTACTTATTTTAGCCGAATCTTAAGTTTAGGTACTTAAATATTTGAAACGCAGTGACAAATAAATTTTTCGGATTTTTTTTTTGGGTAAAAAAAACTAAAAAAAAAAGTTCCAAATGGGTTTTTCGTTTGCAATATTTTTTTATATATATTTCGTTTCCAATCCAGTGGTTTGTGCTTGCGTAAAATTAAGTTGACAAGATCGAAAAAACTTAGAAGTTATAGGGAAGTAAAATGTGCGGTAACAATACAATTGTGAAATTTATAACGAAATCTATCTATCTATCTGTCTTGAAGTTATAGGCATTTTTTATCACTTTAATGGGGCTACGGACTTACGGGTTGAACTGACCCGTGAGTTAAACTTGTGACCACAAACGTTGTAACACGCTTGAAACGTCGCGTCGGGAAATAAATAAAAAGTGACGCGGTAAGTCCGAAATTTGCTCCTTTTTCTTATAATGTCAAACAACCGCGAAAACAGTCTTAATCTAAATTTACAATTCTACAACATTCTAATAATGGCTAGTCCTACCATTTTCGTAAATCAATTTTAATGATTTTAAGCATATCTCAAAAACCGCGCAATATTTCACCCGCTTTTTATTTTTCCTTTGAGCCTCAAAGAATTGTCAATATCTGATATTTTTTTCGAAACGGTATATGTTACCGTTATCGAGATGGTGCGGGGGGACACGTGGTTTTTTTTAGCTTTTTTCTGATTTTTTTTTTCATTTAAAATTTATGAAACGTCTATTCCGAGCTTTTTGTTGAATACCGTTACACTTTTTTTTGTTTCTCATATACCTTACGCTAGCAACGGTTACTTTTTCCTCATACTCAGAACACAGGTTTTTTAGTTATCGGTTATCAAAGCGAGTTTTTTTAATTTGTTTTTTAAACCGTTTCAGAAAATTTTAAGTTAGACACGCCTTTTTTTAAAGTCTTACAAATATTAGAATTCACTTCATCCGTTTTATATATACAAACGAAATTTCAGTATAATCGGTACTTAAGATACGAAAATATTCTAAAAAAAAAATTGAAATATTTTTCAAGTTTTCGTGCTAAATCTCAGAATCTTATTATTATTCTTAAATTTCTATAGTTTTCACGAAAATTACAACTAATTCTTGATGTGTATGATTTTTTTCCAATCATTTTGCCGATGCTACATCGGAGTTACTGGTGAGGACAGATTTTTTTCGTTTAAACAAGATTTAATATAGTGATGAAAAAGTAATGACCTTCAACACGTTGAAAATGGATTTCTATTTTCTATTCCTTATTTCTCAAAAACTTTTCAATATTTTGCAATATTTTGCAATATTTTTGGAGTTTTAGACTCCGTCCACCCTAGTATTCAACAAAAAAAAAAAAAAATGTTTGCAAAGTTCTGGCTGTGAAACTTTTTAAGATGAAACCAAAAGAATTTTTGTCTTTTTACCATCAATATTTAAACTGTCATTAAACCGTTGTTTGTATTTAAAAAATTGCCTTTGTTTGTATGCTTTCTAATTTTACACGGACTTTATATGTGTACCTACCAAATTTAATTTTTCTACAACTTACCCTTCAAAAGTTACAGGTGCGGAGGGACGGACGGACGAACGGACGGACGGACATTTTTGGACGGACCGCTAAAAAGGACAATTTTTTGATCGGTACACATGGAAATTGAACTTTTGAAAAAAGTGCACATTTTTATTTGCTTACCATTTAATATAGGCAAATGGCATTATTCCAATGTAATCCTTTGCGAATAAAGATGTCGGCGATCCTTGAACTTTTCCGAAAGGTTATACCAAAATACGAATTTGGGTTTACTTGTAATTTTTTTTCCAATAAGGGTATTTTTAAAAAACTATAGGAATATTTTAATTGATTAAAATGAGCACCTTGATTTAATTAAAATTCGTGTTGAACATGGACAAAGAATATTTTAATTCTTTATTAATAAACACTTTATCGAAGGATCCATATTTGGTTTTAAACATCCAAGTTCACTCTTGATTCACAAAAACTACCGAGTCCCAAGTAACCGATTGGACATCCTTTCGAACTTGCAACAATGAGAACAAAACGTCAACTGTCTGTAGTTGGTGTCGATTGCAAGCCTCTGAATGCCCCGTCCGACAAATACTGAAAAGTTGTTTGTCCCTTATTTGCGGTTAGTCTGTCTGTCGCTTATTTCCAAATCATCCCTTACCCCGGCCGAAACAGCCTCACACATGAACTGGCAGCAATTATACACGAAGATAGTAGGTTGGGTTGCCCTCCCCTGATGTGTGCCCTGCCTTTGCCTTGTTTCTTTTTTGTCCATTTTTTTTTCTGCTTCATCTTCCTTATGTGCGTTCTGTTGTTTGCTTCTGTTGCAAGTTAAGTATCGAATCAGGTTTTAAACACGCCGGCCGTACTCATTGGACCGGGGCTGGGGGAAGATAGCACCCGCAGTAGTCATGTTTCAACCAATACCAATTCGATTACCAGTAAGATGTCGCAAAGGGCCTTGGATGACAGTGGGAACGGCTCAGAGCAGAGCTCTTGCCATAAATTTAACCCTGTTATGTGTAGGCAAAAAAAAATATGCTTTACATGCAACCAACCAACAGTTTAAGTACTACCTACTGAGCAATGCGAATGCATTTTGGTGAAGTGGTAGTGGAATCGATCTGGCTGACTAGTTTCCCCGGAAACATAGTTCCTCAGTCCAATGACTATGAGGTAACCTGAGACGAAGACGTCAGCGTTTGCGGTAACGACCAGAGGTTCGATGTGTTTTACACTCGGAGACGAATGCTTGCGTTATTCGTGAAATTTTTTCAGTTATTCTTTTTCCTAGTTTGCAGGTATTAACTACTCCTTTGCTCGAACTCCTTTAGACAAGTAGGTATGCGTTGTTAGTTCTGTCGAATTTCTGAACTAGACTGTATTATAAATAAGACTATCTGAATTTTGAATGAGATCTGAATCTAAATAAGTCCATTAAGGTGGCGCTACAGTCCGGGGTGGACCTGGGCCTCAGCCAACAAGCTTCGCCAGCCAGCTCTGTCTCTAGCTAGCCGTCTCCAGTTTCGCACGCGAAGTTGGCTGAGGTCCCCTTCCACTTGCGTGCGCCACCTGAGTCTCGGTGCTCCTCTACCGCGTTGTCCCTGCGGTGTGGATTCGTAGATTTTCCGGGCCGGGGCGTTGGTGTCCATCCGCTCTAGATGACCCAGCCATATCGTAGACGTTGTGTTTTGACTCTTTTGGCTAGGTCGGTATCGCTGTACAGCCCGTACAGTTCGATGTTATATCTCCTCCTCCACTCTCCGTCTATGCAGACGGGACCGTAAATCGTCCGAAGAATTTTCCTCTCGAAGCAGCCTAAAGTGTTTTCATCCGCCTTTGACAGGGTCCATGCTTCTGCACCGTAAAGCAGGACTGGGATGATGAGGGTCTTATACATGGACACTTTAGTTGCTCGAGAGAGGGCTTTGCTACTCAATTGCCTTCTTAGCCCAAAGAAACAGCGATTGGCAAGAGTTATCCTTCGTTTGATTTCAGCGCTGGTGTCATTGTCTGAATTGATAGCGGAACCCAGGTAGACAAAGTCCCTAACTACCTCAAAGTTATAGCTGTCGATGGTGATGTTTTGTCCAAGACGTCGGTGTTGGGTGTCTTTTCTTGATGACAGCATATACTTGGTTTTGCCCTCATTGACTGCTAAGCCCATATTCGCCGCTTCCGTCCCAATACTCACAAAGGCTTCACTGACATCACGCTTTGTTCTACCGATTATGTCAATGTCGTCTGCGTATGCAAGTAGTTGAACGGACTTTTGAAAGATTGTACCTCTGGTGTTGGCGCGAGAGTTCTGCACAATTCTCTCAAGTATGATGTTAAAGAAGTCGCATGACAGCGCGTCGCCTTGTCTAAATCCTTTTTTGACATCAAAGGGGTCGGTGAGGTCTTTGCCGACCTTGACGGAACAGCGTGAGTTTTCCATCGTCATCCTGCACAGACTGACGAGCTTGGCAGGGATGCCAAAACTAGACATTGCGCTATATAGCTCGTCTCTATAGATGCTGTCATACGCGGCCTTGAAATCGATGAAGAGGTGGTGTGTATCGATTTGGAATTCCTGGGTTTTCTCCAAGATCTGCCGCAGTGTGAATATTTGATCGATGGTGGACTTTCCTGGCCTAAAGCCACACTGATATGTGCCTATCAGATTGTTGACAAACGGCTTCAGGCGTTCACACAGTACAGCAGAAAAGATCTTGTATGCGATGTTAAGAAGACTTATGCCTCTGTAGTTGGCACAACTCAGAGGGTCTCCTTTCTTCAGGATCGGGCAAACAATGCTGAGGTTCCATTCGTCGGGCATGCTTTCTTCCGACCATATCTTGCAGATGAGCTGGTGCATGCTCCTAACCAGCTCATCGCCAGCGGATTTAAAAACTTCGGCAGCTAGGCCGTCTGCTCCGGCTGCTTTGTTGCACTTGAGCTTAGACACAGCTACTTTCACCTCCTCCAGGTCGGGTGGGCGGTATCGTTCGTATGCTTCGTCGGTAACGTCTTCGCCCGGGTTGAAGGGTTCGTTCTGCCTGACAGCGGTATTTGGTTCGTCCTCGCCGTTATACAGTCTGCAGAAGTGGTCTTTCCAAATCCTCAGCACCGACTGCGATTCTACAACGATGTTCCCTTGATGGTCCTTACAGGCTTCAGTTCGAAGTTTATACCCTTGGCAGGACCTTTTGATCCTTTTGTAAAACTTTCTAACCTCATTCCTGTTGTAACATCTCTCTATCTCTTCAACCGCGCGCTTCTCGTGCTCTCTCTTTTTCCTTCGGAGAAGCCGGTGCTCCTCTCTCCTCCTCTGCTCGTAGAGCTCGCGAGCAGCTCTAGTCCTTCTGTGCAGCGCCGCTTTGTATGCTTCCTGTTTAGCTGCATGTGCTTGCCGGCATTCATCGTCAAACCAGGGGTTTCGTTGTGGTCGCCATGTGAAACCCAGCACTTCAGAGGCGGCGTCTCTGATGGCATTTTGGCAGTGTTGCCACTGGCTATCAATACTTGATGCTGGTTGCATAGGACTTCGTAGAAGGTTTTGAGAGACTCGGTTGGAGAAGGAATCTGAATAAGACTGTATTAAAAATTTGCAGTTGCAATTTGCTTCAAGGCCGAGCAAATGAGGAAAAGGATGTCAAAATCTGGTAGGTACCTACCTACATTAGGTCATAGGTCATGCTTACGATTACAGTTTTTTCTCGTAGGTATGCCATTTTGCCACTTCAAGAAAAAAGTGCCACTCTGGAGTGTCATTCAAATTCATTAGTTTCGTGGCCATTGACACCCAGGCTACAGCTATCCACCCTTTTTTTTAAGAAAGGTATTAAGGTATTTTAAACAGAAGCAGCGAATAATGGTTTAGCCGCAGTAACGGGGGCGATACCAAGTTATGCCATACTATGTCATCGAGATAAGACATTTAACATAGATAAGGGTTAAGGGCCTTTGATAAATCATCACTAGCTTTTTTTTGTCTAGAAAGGTGCAAATCTTTCAAAGACAAAACTGTGCCGGTACTCAATAACAGTGTGGGATTTCCACCCACTTAACCCGCCTTCCCTACTTCCTTCCTTCCCTCCTTCCCCTGATTCTTGCGGCACCGACGTCAAGCATTTCATCGCGAGGAGAGACTTCAGTCTTACATACTAGGCTCATTCACATTGGCTGCGTTCGCTGTATTTCGTTGTTGTTCCTGATGTCTTTGTATAGCTCTTTCATGATGAAGACACTGTTACACTAACTGCTTCCCAAGCTTCCCGCGTGTTCAACATCTGCCTGATGATGTTCTCTGGGGTTAAGCTTTCACCAAGTCTTTACGCCACCTGTTTAGGCTCTTTGTGAAGCGTCCGCCGTCCATATGCTCTGGTTCAGCTGCTTTTATGGTTCACTGAGCATTTACAGCAACATCTGCATCGTGTTCTCGGATCATTGTCAGTAGGTCCTGAGCTGCCTCGCAATGGCTAAGGTTGAGTTGGATTCGCCTTTAGGAAGCGTTCTGCGCGATGCCGGGGATCTTAAGCTTTCAGTTCTATGTTTGGCGCTGTGCCCACTTCCGTTGCAGAGCATGGATTCTGGGTCCGAAGAACAATCCTTCGCTTTGTGGCCCTTAGCACCACATCTTTAGCAATGTTCAGACCGATCTTCGCTCCCGCAGTCCTTCGCGAGCTGACCAATGCCCATGTATCTTAATTTTTCCGATCGATACTGTTTTGTTGGCGGTGATGGCTGGCTATCACTGCTGTCTACTTCCCGACAGGTCACAGACTTTATTGCAGTTTTCAGTATAGGATTTTGTAGCTCTAGCTGTTCCGTGAGGGTAAGTGCGACTGCGACATCTTCCTTGGTCAGGATTTTGTCAATGTCCTTCACCTCTATTATAATTTCAGGCGTCAGAGTAACTTGACTCAACTCTGAGTAGTCGAATCCCATTGTTAAGCGCGATGAATGGACTTGGGCGTTACAAAATCTCACGCTGCGCAAGTTGTCCACGCTCCTTAATCGTGCGGTGCAAATGGTGTACCTACAGTGTACACAGAGCGACTTGACCTTTGGTGCGTTCACACTGTTTTTTCTATTCTGCATCGATATCCCACTGAAAAATTGTGAGTGTCAATCAAGGTGACTGTCACTGCAGTCTATCAAAAGGCACCGAAGTGCACTGTTGACTCCAGTTTAAAGCTTAAAAATATATCCTGCTATGTTACCCTTCTGCGACCACCCTGTAAATATATAAACTCAGGTTCCTCACACAATTTTATGAGGCTATTATACCAATTTCTTGAATAATGCATTCCACAAAGTCAACTTTTCAAGTCCTAACTAAAACCTGCCACGCTTAAAACGGTCTCACATAAACACGTTGAAACTAAAACCTCCCAAGGAGATTGAAAGCTTACACGAGGCACCGAAAAAATCGGATTAATTAACAACGAAATATGATGCCTGACTGTCGGGTAAATCACAGTGTCCTGTGGGAATACGTCAGTTCACACGATGAAATGCGTATTTTCTTACTCTCCTTCGCCTAACTATTTAATTTAAACATTTTTAAGTAAGCTAGCAAACATTAGCAACATCAAGTCACGTTTCACATTACCTACGCTTCCATGCCCGCGTATAACATTACGTTCTCAGATTAATTGAAACTGACCTCCTTAAACACACCTGTTGTGTTGTGAGTGCTTATGAGCCAAGAATGAAAAATTTATTCTCAGCCAACAGCCGATGCGATGTTCCCATTTTTAGCACTCAATTAATAAGTAGCTTATCGAGATGGCCAACAAAAAAGGATACACTATCTCCCAGTGCATGATGTCGTCCATGTCGTTGTTCGTCAGTGAGTGACACGTGCCGGCGCAAGGATTCGCTTACCTAAATGATAGTCATCTCCGAGATAATTGTCGGCATATTGCGGGTAATAACTTTTGTAAACTGTAATTGAAATTTAATATTTCTTGAAAGGTATACTTAAACTGATCATCAAATAGGAGTTACGACGAGTGGACGCATGTTTGTGCGAAGATGAATGGTGTGCCGGAGCTGGTAGGCCATTTATTTGCGGTTGTACTTATCGGATTTGGAGACTACTGATGTCGTGGTCGGGGGTGATGAGACATAAATGATACAAATTGCTCGCGGAGTGACATAGGGGAGGGTTTAAACATTTTATACTGACAAAAACGGTAATCAAGGGAAATAATTTTATTTTAATTCTTGAAATTTTACTTTTAAAGCCCGTGGTAACATAAAAATACCTAGACCTACTTATAAGGCATTGTTTTATGTGATAAGGACTTGATAAAAAAATTAAATTCTGTTTTTCTGTTCCCATAAAGTTGGAGTATTAGCATAAAAGACAACAAGGTTCCGTTGAAGACATAGTAGACACCTATCTTGTCAAATTTACATGGGCATGATCGCAGGCAGCGTCATGTCATTCATATGGAAAATCATAATATCCTCCCGATACTGTCAGGCGATACTTTCGAATGATTACTTCACCTCTTTTAAGAACGAAGAAGGCACAAGGCAAGAACAACAAAAATCCAGCGGTTTGGTTCACTCACCGGTGTTCTCACATATTAAAATCATTTGAGTGTAAAGGCATTTGTCGACTAGTTTGAGTATCGGATTGCGCTATGGGAAACAATGAAAAAGGCTGCAGGCAGGATACATGAGAGTGTCTGCAAAAATTAATACACAGTGTTAAAACGGTAAGGTGGGTGTCAGTGGTAACTTACGGGATAGTAATTTGATTAAAAATACTTCTTAAAATTATGGGAAGACCAAACTTAAAACACTTAATTTAGATTTAGACTACATACATTTAGATTGGTCTCGACTGCTGCTATAAGAAATGCGGAAGTTTCAGAGATGTACATAGATATGCTTGTGTCGTAGACGGGGCAGGTAATTGATTAGAATTTTTATCGTGTACATACATATTTGCTTACTTTGATACGCCTTTAACCTTCACTTTGTCACCTTGGCTTTGATATTTTACTTTCCTACGCAACGTTTTTAAAGTTGCAATATTTTCCTATTCTGGACACTTTATTTTTGTTATTATTGCTCATCAATATTATATGTTGTTGGTTTTTGTGCGTTATTTATGCAGAGAGAACAGAAGATGGAAGCCCGAGATGAAAGTGGGCAGATGGTCTAGCACCTATGACCGACGATTGGAAGGTCCTGGATTCGATACAAGGTCCAACCAACCATCTTTTAATTTTTGCTTATTTTTTTGCCAACATGTCTTGTTAAGTAAATTATAACAATTATGATCACAACTGAGCCGTACAAGCCCCTCTATTCTTGTGTTTAGTCGTAGAGTGGAGTTGAAATGTTAGCGGACGGAAATGTCGAAAGAAAGAAACGTGTACGGTTCAACGGCAGGGTACGATCCTGCAACCCTTATTGTCGCTAGTAATGCTCTGCCAGTTGAATGCTATACAGGAAACACGAATGATCAATATTATAGTTAGTGAAGACTTAGTTTTATTTTTCGTTCTTTGGATAAAACAAGAAGATAAAGAAGACTTCACCGATAAACAAATTTGTTTAATTTGGAACAAACGATAGAATTTGCAACATGTTGCAAAAAGTGCATTGACCTTGGCTGCCCTAGATTCGTCTAAAACTGTAAACAATGTTTTACCTTCAAATTTTTGTCTTTGGTGGAAAAATTTTGTTATGCTCACAGGTCCCGTAAAAAGACAAGGTGACAGAATGAAGTTCTTGCAAGAGCTTGGCGAGCGTCATTGCATTTCAGTTTGGTAAACCTAATTCAAAAAAGTTCGGATTCTGACAGAAATTGGGGCTTTCGGCGCTAAAAAGTAAAATAATAAGAATCCACACCCAGAACTACAGGAGCCATTTATTTGAGATGGTCTGGCGGATCGGGATGGATCAGAATGTCCAACGAAAGCGATAAATGCGATGATTCAAGCTAGCGTCCCTAGCCTACACTCCAGGGACCTAGTTTGCCATGTGTACAGTCGTAATAATTATAACACACCAACTATTTTTTTTCCTTATTTGTAAATTTTATGATGTATAAAGTTTAGAGCTGAGCTTCGGCTACATGAAATTAGGTCCCAATAAAATATGTCCCAAAACTAAAAACTAAAAAATAGCCCTAAAATTAAGGTGGTCTTTCTAAATAAAAATAGCCCCAATTTTAACAATGAAAAATCACCCCAAATTAATGAAAAATCACCCCAAATTAATGAAAAATCGCTCCAAAAAATGTTGATAGAATTTCTTTTTAAAAAATTGCGAAATTTGACAGAATACAGACATAAACTTTATAAAAGTCTCGCAAAGCTGAATTTTGGAACAAAGCTTGATATTGTCGTCTTCAACAAACTGTAAAAGGTCCGCATCGATACGAGTGCGGGTAAAAATTTTGTATATTAATAATATACCCGCCCGAATTCATATAATTTGTCATATAATTTTTTTTTTTTGAGTGAACTTTCCCAGAAATCGGGTTTTTAAAGATCTAACATGTTAAAAGTGTGGGCATGGTCGATATTGTGGGCGGTCCAATTTCGGTCTTCTTAGAGGTTTTAGGTCATTATTGCTCTACACCAAAATTTGAGTTCCTATGCCTTGTCTACCTTGACCAAAAGGCATTTTGAAAGAAAATTTGAAATAGAGGTTGTCTTACATTGAAGCCAGTAGTGGGCGGGCCGTTGGCGGATTTAACCAATTTTCACACCATGTCTGTACAAAAAAAAAAACCAAAATACACTCCTAGTTTGAGCGTCCAAATTGAGCTATACAATTTTAAAGACCTAAAAACTTCACACATGCGGAAAGACGGACAGACGGATGGAATGACGGACAATTGTTGAAGTTCGTTGGTTTGTGGTATGTTGGTGATAGTTTTTGGACTCCGCCGTTCAGGAGCTGAGACATCGAGCACTCTTGGTTGCTCGAATGACTCAGCTCCTTCATATTCCTTCCTGGGTTGGGGGCAAGAGACCTATTTTTATGTGTTGTCATCCTGTTGTCATTGCGACGGAAATATTATTTTCTTTTAAACTTAATTGGGCAATTAAAGATAGGAAAGTTTGATTTGGCATGAGGCCATAAGCGAGAGCAATAGAATGAGGAGTATATATGAGTCGTATATGAGTTCGATGGAATCGTTAGAAGAGTGCGATGCGACGTTTGCCGGTGTGCAATGAAGTTAGAAGAGTTAATCGAGTTTGCGTGTTTGAATGTTTTCTTCGAGATTTGTATTTTTTTTTGGGTAATATTTTATTGAGGGACCTACTTGGTTTAGATGAACGTTTCCAAACCACCGAAAAATTGATCGTTTCCATCCCACTAAGAAGTGGCCTTAAGATTCCTACGAATATTGACGGGTAATACCAGCAAAGCACCTTTGAAATCTAATTTCAGCAGCCTTAACCCGCGATCTTATTATTTCGGTCATTCGTTACCCAAATTGACCGTAGATGCAACTTAGAGAACTAATCTAGACCGATGCGAGAGAAGTCTAGATATTCCGTTCGCTGGGTTTGTAACATGCACAACATTTTTGGCATTGTTTTTCGATTTTAACGAATTTCCCAATAATTCTAATTCTTACGGAATTAAAATAACTTGATTTAATCTTTAAGCCCATTTCATACATTCGTTGGTCGTTGGGAATACGTTCTTGAAGGCGCGTTCACACCTGCCAACCCGGTTGTCCTTACAAACAACCGGGTAGCCGGTACTGGTTAGCCGGCTGTCGGGTATGTGTGAAATGGGCCTAAGCCTACGATCAAGTTTTGGGGGCGTGGTTCGATTCAAATAATTAGTATGCAGATTGACAGTAAAATTGATGAAGCCATGTTCGTCCGTCTCTCTGTAAACAACTTTTAGGCCTTAAATTTCAAGCTACGGAGCTAAAAATTGTTAGGTGTGCTGGAAGTCCATTCAAATCAGATTTGAAAACTATTTGAGTTTACCCGCAGACACGCCCACTACTGACCTGTATGTTTCATTTTTGTGGGTGTTTTTTGTTGTTACAAAGGCGGTTTTAGTCCAAAATGTGTATGCAACCGTCCAGCATAAAACATTAGGAAGCTAAGTTTCTTACTCCCGCCCCTTTCTGGAGGCGTAGCAATTTATTTTTTAAGGTGGGTTGAGGTATCTTGCGATCCGTCGCAGACAGATTGCATACGCACTGTTGCACTTTGCCACTTGTTTAATAGTGAGTCGTTATCGATTAAGTTTTTTTTTTATTTATTTCTAAAATCTTTGCTAGGATGCTTAGAAGGCTAATAGGCCGATAGCTACAAGGATCAGTCGGAAGTCTTAGACCTGGAATTCTTCTGGGGTTTTGGTATTACACTTTGTTTCGTAGTCTTCCGCAATGTCCGTGAGAAATATAGTGACTTGAGGCAGCCGTTTATTGATGCTGGATGTCAGCAAATGTTCAGTTGCTTTTCACTTAACGTACCTTTTTCACTTTATTTTATTTTGCAGTTCAGATCTCTTAAAAACTTTTTTATTTCTCATTTTAGGTTAAATATGAACATAGCTCCAAACTAACCGGTAAGTCGTATCTCGCTTACGGATATATTTATTATCATTTCTAAAAAAAATGCACTTTGTTTGTTAAAAATATTTAACATATAGGAGTAATTAGTTGTATCAGGTTTTAGTTTACGTTTTGATATCTACGTTTTAACCTTATTTTCATTACGAATTAATATTTAATTCATTTGTAATTTTTGTGAAAACATTTTAAGTTAGGAAATTTTATTTGAATATAATAGAAAAAGCCTTCCCAGACCCAGTACATGTAATTAATCTTTAGACCCATTTATTTTGAGAACAGGAATCATCCTGTGCTTGATGCATTTAAGTAAAGTAAGGTCAATTTCCCTGACCTACTCTCGGAAAAAATTAACAGACCCTTGCGGAAATGGAGACGTAAAATAGAACGAGTCTTTTTTCCTGATGACAAAGTTACAATTTGAACTCATACCGGGTAGTAACACACTCTGACACAGACATCAACGCTCCACCGAAGGCATCTTTCGAACCCTACTTCCAAGGTTTAAGACGACCAAAAAGACTAAAATTCAGTCTGCCACTGCTCTGTATTTACCTCGATGAATGAATAAATCGTAATTAGAGACTCCGGCGCAATCCCCAGGCGGGACTCAGAGAGGTTCTTTACCTGATCCCACCACCTGTTTCTTCGCCTACCAGGGGGGCGACGCGCTCGCATCTCGGCTAGCGTGACCTGTCTAGGAAGTCTGTCAGGGGGCTTGCGAACAACGTGTCCAAACCATCGAAGAATCGATTGCTCCACTCGGAGAAGTAGCTGCTCAACATTAAGATTCCCACGAATTGTGACGTTTCTCACTCTATCCCTTAGAGTGAGAAACCAGCAACGCACCTCAGGAATCTCGTTTCGGCAGCTTGTACCCGCGATCTAATTCTTTCGGTCATTACCCAAATTTCATGACCATAGATGAGGTTCGGAACGAACACTGAATTAAAAACTGAGATCTTTGCTTTCACTCCAAGCTCAGCTTTCCTGATGACCGGCTGGCGCAGTTCCTTTACTATTGCTCCAGCTTGGCCAATTCTACAGGACAACTCATAATAACTCCTTCCATCTTTCGTGAAAAAGACCCCGAGATACTTAAACTTCTCCACCTGTTTTAATGGAACTCCATTAATGTGCAGGGTACACTGCACAGGATTTCGGGAAACAACCATCACTTCCGATTTGTTCACGTTTACTTTCATCGCAGCATCACCACAGACGGCTGCAAACCTATCCAGTGATCGTTGAAGTTCCTCTTTGGATGATGCAAGCATGGCTGAATCATCTGCGAAAAGCAGATGGCTCATCCTGATGCCAGCCAATTTGCTTCACCATCGAGTCCATATATGCTATGAAAAAGAGCGGCGACAGAACACAGCCCTGGCGAAGTTCAACGCGCACATCAAAAGGACGGGATTTGACGCCATTTATCGTGACACAGCTTCTGCAGTTTCCATACAAAGGCTGGATGGCTCTCAGAAGAGGCCCACTCAGCGCATAGTCCTGCAAAACTCTCCACAGTGTATCCCGAGGGACTCGGTCATACGCCTTTTCCAGATCTACAAAACACATAGACCGGTTTCGCATATTTTCAGGCCTTCTTAAGAATAACCTTCAGAGTAAGAAGCTAGTCGGTTGTGCTTCTGCCAGGCCGAAAGCCGCACTGTTCTTCCCATAACAAAGGCTCGATTACAGCTTTGGAACGCGTTTCCAACACCTTCGCCCCTATAGTTGGCGCAATCTCTTCTGTTCCCTTTTTTGAAAATGGGCACTATAACTCCCGTTTGCCAATCGCTAGGTGCCTTGCCGCTATCCCAGGCCACCTAAATGGCACGTGCTAGCCATTTAACACCCTCTTCACCCATTGCCTTGAGCACTTCCGGCCGGATTTCATCAACTCCAGCAGACTTGCAAACTTTTAGCGATTTAATCGCTTTATTAACTTTGTCTATTGTGGGACTGTTATCGTTTTATCTCCTCAGTAGTGGGAATGCCATCTTCAGTGCCCTGTTGGGGGTTGAGCCACTCCGAAAAGTGCTCTCTCTATCTGTGCAAGATATCGCTCTCATTTGAAAGAAGTGTAACGTCCTTAGATTTAACCCCTTGAATGATATTCAACTTCCTTCCTCTGAGCCGGCGAATGGTCTGCCAAAATATCTTGTTTGCAGATCTGTAATCGTGCTCCAACTTCTCGCCGAACTTTTTCCATGACTGTTCCTTGGCTGTTCTGACTGTCATATTGGAAGTCCTTCGCGCCTCATTGTACCGGGCTCGAAAAGTTGAGTTTATACATTGGATCCCCGCAATGTAGGCTCTCTTCTTCTTTCTGATGGCTTCTTGAACTCCAGGCGTTTTAAACAAAGCAGTTCTTTTCTCACCACCAGCCGCTACCACAAGCCGCTTCACTCCACAAACAATTCCTGCAGAGGCAATGACTGCCCATAAAAACAGCTGCCATTCCTCCTCTACATTCAAAAGGTCAGTTGGAATTTGTTCAAACTTCTCCGAAACATGCTGTGCAAAGCGCTCTCTGAAATCAAAGTCAGCATCCTGCAAACTTTCCCGCCGTATGCGGGTCACCAGTCTTGGTTTTCGCCTGGGTGGCAAAGGCATACTGTCACTGAAAAACAATTTACACAGCACTAAGTGGTGATCAGTTGACAACTCAGCTCCCCTGAAAACTCGAACATCACAAATCATTCTTTGAACACACGATGGTACAACAAAGAAATCAATCAGAGACCTCTGATTTAAACTGTGCTTGTACCATGTGTATTTGTGAATGTCTTTGTGTGGGAAAAAGGTGTTCATGATGGACAACCCATATGCACAGCAAAAGTCCAACAACTTCCCTACGTTCCTGTTTTGATCCGGGTCACCGTGCCTCCCGATCACACTCCTCCAAGTACTGTCGTCCGTACCTACATGTGCATTGAAGTCACCCATCAGGAGAAAGAAGTCAATTTCTGCCACTCTGTCCAGGGCAGCATCAACTTCGTTCAAGACTCTCGATTTGATGCATAAACCTGAACCAGAGCCAGAGTCGATCGTTCAAGCTTAAGCTTTAAGATCAGAAACCTTCTCCCTAACGGAATGACATCAAATACATTTTCTGACAACCGGGGACTTGTGAGTATCCCCACACCCGCCTGTGCAGTCATGTGATTTGGGACGCCAGACCAGAGAGTGCAAGAGTTTGTCTCTGACAAACTTCCATATACCCGACCCGAATTTTTTGGCCCGAATTCATACATAATTTGTTTTAGGCCACGCCCCCAAAAGTGGGCATGGGCTTAAAATTAAAATCAATCAATAGTAATTTCGTGGGGTGCCGTGGCGTAGTGGTTAGTGTGTGTGCCTACTACGCCGGAGGTCTGGGTTCAAATCCTACCATCGTCACCTGAAAAAAAGACTCGTTCTTTTTCACGGCGCCCACCTCCGCGAGGGCCTGACAATTGGAGTGATTTTTTCGGGGGTTTTTAAAGATCTAACATGTGCGCATGGTCGATGTTGTGGGCAGTCCAATTTTTGCTTTGTTGAGGGCCAATATTGCTCAGTACCAAAATTTGAGTTCCTATGCCTTGTCTATCTTGACCAAAAGGCATTTTGAAAGAAAATGTGAAATAGAGGTTGCCTCACATTGAAATCAGTAGTGGGCCGTTGACGGATTAAGTCAATTTTCACACTTTATCTGTGCAACAGAAGAACCAACCCGTGTACCAAGTTTCAGCTCTCTAGCTTGATTTTAAAGACCTAAAACCTTCACACATGGAGATGGACGGACGGACGGACATGGCTTTATCGATTCAGCTATGGGTTTCGATCATATCTCAAAAAGATCTTAAGGGTCTACGATGATTATTTCACTGTGTTACAAACTATGCATTAAAATTAATATACCCTCGGTCGGACCGAATTCTGAATCCAATAAGCCATGTCCGTCCGTCCGTCTGCCTATGTGTCATATATATTACGGGCTTACATTTTAAACTAGAGAGATGAAATTTTATGCGTGGGCAAGGAGTCATCCGAAGCAGTGCAAGTGCTTAAATTTTTCAAATCCGCCCACAAACACACCCACTTTCGGTCTAAATGTGCAACTACCTCCAGAGCTTTCAAAACTGTAAGTCGTCTTGAAAGGCTGAAATTTGACATCTCCTTATGATTGTTAGACATAAAAAGAGAAAATTAAATCGTTAAACCTCCTTCAGTGGGCGTGGCATCGATTTTAAGGGTAAAATTTCAAATTCATTTTATTCAATATTTTTGTTTCAAATTTTAGTTCTATATTTTGTTGAAAAAAATTTTGGGCCACTCCTACATTTTGAGGCAGACTTGAAAAAAACCTTGAGTTTTCCAGAAAAATCTTATTTCAACAGTCCGCCTAATTTAGGGAAGAATAAGAAATAAAAATTAGCAAATAAGGTAAACAAGACTCCCTTCTTGATATGGTTTTTTGAAAGTTCTCAGGCACACCTCCTTTTAGGGGTAAGATTTGCAAAAATTTTGAATTTGAACCAAAAATAATATTGCTCGCTAATATTGAAAGTTTGTAATAAGGGAGGTCGGCCACGCCCCTTTGCAAAGTTTGCAATAACCACAAAACGTCAACAAATAACTATACGCAGTAGTTTACAATTTATGGGCTAGGATGGGGTATTGCAAGTCCGTTTATCGGACTGTAACTTCTGCGTACACACTTTACCACATACTCACTGGTTCGTAATATATTTGGCTTTATTTGCATTGACGTCATTATTACAACGAACTTAAAAGTCGTACAACGACAGCGAGGCAATAAAAAAAATGTATTGGGCGTCTGAGAAGAGACATCAACTCAACTCTCCTTCAGACTTCAACTCTCCTGTAGAGTCTTTTAATCAATTGAAAAAATATGTTATCATTTCAATTATTACCTTTAATGACGGGTATCCTTCTTACAGCACTAGAGAGTGTGACATTTTTAGAGCTTACAGTATAAAACGAAAAACGGAGTAAGGAAAAGAGTATAATTGCCAAACTGAGTTCAAAATGCATGAAGAATTCCAATAAAACATAAACCCAGTTTAAAAGCATTCCTCTGACAGGATACAGTCACAAAAAAAGTCAAAATGCTTAACGCCTGGGAAAGTCTCAGATTACACTTTATAACCCCTTTCTTCTGACAAACCGTCACTGGGTAGACACATATAAATTTCATTAACTTGTCACTCGTGGTGTCTCCTACAATAAGATGTACAGGATCTTTAAGATATACAATGTTCCTTCTCAGTGTATGCACTTGAGAAAACAAACAGCTCCCTGAAAAAAGGATTAACTGCGGAACGTCTACGACCATCTGGTAAAATAGGGATATTTAATACAAGTCCTTTTGTTTTCCGAATAAAAATTTAATTTTACATACACGAGTGTGGCAACCTATAGGGAGTACGGATCTTCCAAGTGTCACGTGCTTAGTTCAATGTGACAGCAGTTGCAGCAACTAAGAACGAAGAAGTATTAAGTGACAATGCGACAGAATGTCCTTTCCGCTTTTAATTTGACTCAGCCTGAGTGTACGCGCTTATAAACATTTGTGGTTAATTGAAATTAGACCCCAGTAGCCAGCCGCAGTGAAGTGAGAAAGGATTGATTTCATTTCCGGAGTTTTACAGGTGAACCTTCCTACGGACATGTTTTCGATACGGAGGTTCTTGAAGATATTTGTAAGCCAGGCCTCCTGCTGTACACGCTGTAATCTTCTTGAAGTGCAAAAACACACCATCAGGGCAGACAATTACGTGGGGTTTTTCAACACTTTCCAACGAAAATGTTGCACTCATCCTCCACTGGTTCTAGTTCGAAATGCGCATTCCCATAAGTTGTTGTAGCTATATGCCAACATTTACTATATGCCAACATATAATGCTCCCGTTGTCGAATACTATGTTGCTGGTGATATTCTGGCTAAATTCCATTCAGTATGAAAGAACTGAAGCCATACAAAAATCCACTTATCGATTATTGAAGCCTCTCGAATCTTCCATAGTCGCCCATATATTCGTTAAATGGTTAAAAGTGCTTGCCTCCAGTATTTATATGGTTAAAAATATAAGCAACACAAAAAAAAATGTTATAATTAAAATGTTGACTCGTGTGTTGACGGTGCCTTTGGAGAAAAATAATGAAAAAAGGACACAAAAGAGGTTGGTTTCCACTATATGCCCACTGCATATAGGTGGAATAGGCCTTTTTCAATTGATGATTGAAGACATGTTTTGCAGAATTGATGAAAATGGGATTAAGATGTTTCTTCGGTTGCAAGGGGTAACAAGGTTGAAATGGCAACGAGAATGGTTTGTCTATTGATCTAGCGGTGGCGTTCGCCTTTAAAATTGATAACATTATCATATTCCGCATGAATTATCCCAGTCGAAGGCTAATCACATTCACGTAGTTTAAGGGTTTGCTGCAGTGGCGAAATTCTATTGTAACTACCCGCAATGTTTGCATAAATACTTTTAAAGGTTCGTCGAATGATTTTGGTCAATCAAACTAAGGGTGTTAAGTAAATATCGGTGGTTTTAATTTTATTTTAAACTATGCGGGGTGCACAGCAATAATTATTTGAATAAAGGTGGGTGCATTCATACCTCCTAATGGTACAATACACCTGTGTTTACTTTCGGGTTTGAAGCGCTATTTAGGTTTGGAAAATGTAAAAATGGATCAATCTAAATTGAAACAAAATTTGTATGAGATAGTTAAGCTCTTGCTCTGCAAATAAAATATAATAAGAGTTTTAATGTGATGACTATGGCTACATGTCGTCATGTGTTCAATCTGACTCGTTTTAGAGATTGTATAACGAACATTAACAGTTTAAAGTTATGGTGCTCGATGTGTAGTATAGCGATCTGCTCACTGGGAATTTTATTTACATTTCAACAAATGGCGCCGGATTTACAAAAATTAAGAAGTTACATTTCCTTGTTTAACAAGTTCTTAAGACTAAAAAAATAAATAATCGATAATAATGTAAAAAAAAGTTTTAGAACTTTAAACATGCACTGTTTTAACTGCCACAAAGGGCTGGTTTTTCAGTGCTGAGCTAAGTCCATCTTAAACCAAAATCTGTTAATCCCGTAACAAAACGGTGCTAACCCAGCGAGCAGTTTTTCATTGCAGAGTTAACTCCGTCAATAAATTTGCCAAAATTTTCGACTCTTTAAATTATTGACTCTCCCAACTCTCACTTCACATAGAAAAACACAGGAAAAGAAGTTCGAGTTATTCTCAGCATTGATTTTTTACAGAAACACGCAAATGAACTGCCATTTCACACAGAAAAAAACATTCAAAGAAGTTCATATTGCTCTCCAGAGTTGAGGCAAACTTGACTCAACAAATTTGGCGAGGTAAGCCGAGATAAACCCCAGATCTTAGTTCACTGAAAAACTAATTTCTGGTGTTAATCTCAGTTTAACTCGGAAAGTCAGATGATCTCGCACTGAAAAACCGACTCAAACTTAACTAAAATTAACTTTTAAAATTTGGCCTTCTGGTGTCAGTTTATCATAACTCCTAAAAGAAAATTATTGGACTTTGCAGTTTAGAAGAAACATCGCCCGTCTCCATCGCCTGACGCCCCCTACAATCATACATGCTGTGTGCGTTACGCAGGTGGTTTTTACACACATAAAAGCGACCTATAATTTTTGCCGATTCCAAACGGCAAATTAAGAGGGGTCTCATGAGCACGACAAATGATACTCTCAGAGGGTTTGTAAGACCCTCGCGGTGGTGGGACACCGTAAAAAATTTTATTGCTCGGGTTGGCAACAGGGATGTCCGGCACTCGAGCAAACTGGGTAGACATTAAGACTCATTTTGATTTATTTGTCTTGCATTTTGATTTTACCATAATACGAATTGTATAGGTATGAACGCATGGTTTGAAGCCCGGTTTAGCTATCTTACTCCGTCAAGGAAGCAAGAATAAGAGGGCACTCAAGAAGGTAGCACTCAAGAAACTTTGATACTTTTTTATCGTTATTTATTACTTTTCTGCTCTACTATTCCTGCAACATCCATTTAAATCCTTACGTATATTCTTATAGGTTGGTACCTATCTACTAACTTTGGAAAATGCATTACCTTCTCTGACAGCTTCGCATTAAAATTACTAAAACAACTAGAACTAAAAAAGCTACGCACAGCATTTGCAACCGTTAGGGTAGATATAAAATAACTACATACATAATTCCAAGCAATATAATTCTATATTCTTTCTTTTATCATCTTCCCCTTCATTTTTGTCCTCTTTCTTATCAGAATATTATTCACAGGCACAACCACAGCCACCCAAAAAGTTTTCAACTTAGAAGCCAATTCAAAATAAATGATGATCGATTAGACATTTTCAATTCTGTCTACCTTTCCCATGCACGAATCCAAAAAATGAGTGATGTCGCATATCGCTACAGTTGGACAAAAACCGAAGACAGTGTCTTCGGAGATGTTCGTTTTCCGATCGCTGTTCTCAGTGACGACACAACACACATTTTCTGCCTTGCGCTTGGCACTTTCGTGTGTGGTGAAAATGTATCATGCAAGAATCAAATGGCATAAATGTGGTGTGTTTGAGTATAGTTGCCTTGTATGTTTATGGTAAGGCATAAGTATTTTGAGCTTTGTCTGTTTAAATTCGTTCTACCCAAGCCAAAACCCATAAGAAATTAGTTGTAGGTTTTGGTTATGGCTTCGGTATAGACACTGTCTTAAATGTCTATATGACGCATCGTCACTGGTCGGCAATCGAACCCGGATCCTCAAGCACAGTAGTCCTACACACTTACCACTGCACCAAAGCGCCCACGTCAGTTGCGTATAAAAGTAAGAATATCCTCTGGTTTCCGACGTCACACGGCCGGTCGTGAGAAGCTAAATTTTCACATTTAGCATCTCGTAATGATTGAATAAAAAAGAAGAATAAAGTCGGTAGACTTTGTACTCCGGGTAATTCGCGGCTTAAAAACCTATAGTAGAGCAAATCTGTACCGGCCGGAAGGTCTACAACCCCCCGTACCGCAAATTAACTGGAGTAGGTATTCCCTAGTGGGTTTAAAAAGTAATCTTTCAAAAGAATTTTGTTTAATATTTTAAAGAGAACATGTTCTCTTTTAAAGAGATAAGATGATCCCCTATCAAAAGGGCAACAAGAGAGTGTTTATTTTCATTTAATCTGAATTATATTCGATATTAATTTGTATCTTTTTTCACTAGCCTCTGTTTTATATTCGGTAGAAACGCAGAGGTTTCTACCAAAACCTTCATAGGCACTATGAGAATCGAACGCGCGTGCTCATAGTAGTGTGAGATTCTTACTCACTAAAAAACCTCCAAATCTTTGTAAGACTACGACTAAGTTTCCTTAACAAGTAGTTCATGCTTCTGTATAGTAATCGCGTTTGGCAGGCTACCTTCCAACGAAAGCACCTGCAATACCGTCATTATGTGCGGTTTCCTCTTACGACGCTAGATCCAACGGTCTTGTTCGTTGTAGTCGGCGTGCAAGATTTGTCTGATCCAGAGTTCGGATTATTTCGTGGTTGCAATGGCCGTGAAGGCGAGTGTGAAGTTTGCGAGCAAAGTTTCTTACTTCGTCGGTCACGGTTGCGATGCCTAGATCTCGATGTAAATCGCTATTTCTTATATACCATGGAGCATTTACGATTGCTCTTAGTGTCTTATTCTGAAAAGTTTCTAAAATAGATATGTTGCTTGGTTTGGTACAACCCCAAAGTTGTATACCGTACGTCCAAGATGGTTTTAGCACTTGCTTATACAATAGCAGTTTGTTATATACGCTTAGTTTCGAATAACGTCCGATAAGCCAATTCAGTTCTAGTAGCTTGATTTCAAGTTCATCGCGTTTCTTTTTAACGTGTGGCTTCCACTTAAGTTTTGCGTCTAGGGTCATGCCTAAATATTTCGCCTCGTTTGCGTACGGAATTTGTACCGAGTTTATAAATAGAGGTAAGTTGATTACCCTCTTGTAAGTAAAATTTACATGCGTTGATTTTGTCTCATTTAGGAGGATTCGCCAGGCCTTTGTCCATTCGCATATTTTATTCAAGGCGCGTTGGAGTTTTCCCGTTGATTGTTCGACTGTCTTATCCGTAGCGAGGATAGCCGTGTCGTCAGCGAACGTGGCTATAGTCGTTGTCTCTGCTTGAGGTACATCTCTTGTAAAAAGTAAAAACAGTGTTGGACCGAGGACGCTACCTTGTGGAACGCCGGCTTGTATTTCATTGAATTCTGAGTATTCGCTCCCGTATCTCACTCGAAATAGTCTGTTGTCAAGATAAGACTCTAAGAGTTCATACATTTTTTCCGGCAAAACTTTCCGTAGCTTATATTTTAGGCCTTCGTGCCAAACTTCATCAAAGGCTTGGGATACGTCAAGAAAAGCGGTAGAACATATCATTTTCGCTTCTAAGGCTTTCTCAATTTCATTAGTTATTCGATAGACCTGGTCAAGTGTTGAATGTTTGACCCTAAAGCCGAATTGGTGATCCGGAATCAATCGTCTTTCTTCAATTATTGGTTGCAGTCGTTTGAGCACAAGTTTCTCGAAGACTTTAGATATAATCGGCAGAAGCGAAATCGGTCTATATGATTTTTTGTCGTTCGGGCATTTCCCTGGTTTCGGAACCATTATTACCTCTGCGACTTTCCATTGCCGTGGAACGTATGAAATTCTCATTGATGCGTTTATGATGTAGAGAAGCTTGACTAACGCTCTTTTCGGTAGCTCCTTCAAAATTTCCCCAGTAATTAGGTCATAGCCTGGAGCTTTGTTATTCTTCAAATTTCGGATTGTTTGACGAAGTTCAGACAGTGTCACGGTTTTCATTCGATAATTGTCTAATTCCGCATTGCGATACAGATCGTCAACCAACGGCTCCCCGTCAAACGGTTTGAATGTTTCTTCTAGATGTTCTGCAAATACATCTGCTTTCTCTTTGTCGCCTTTTACCCATTCACCGTTATCTTTTCTTATTGGCGCCGAGTGTACTATGGGCTTTTTAATGGACTTCACGGCTTTCCAAAGTGAATAGTTTGACCCTCTATCGGCAGTCAAGTTTTCGAGGTAGTTGGTAGTCTCGCGACTTTTAAAATCTTGAAGTAAGTGCTTTAATTTGTTAGATAGCCCATTCAGAATGGTTTTATCAGGAGGAGCTCGAGACAAATGCCACCTCTTTCGAGCCTTTCTCTTTTCGCGTATGAGCTCTTCAATTTCGCGCTTTTCTTTACTCCAGTCTTCCGGAAAGAAGTATTGTTCCAAGCAGCGTCTTGGATAGTTCTAACGAGTTTATCGACTTCGTCTTCTATTTCTAAAGGGGTTGTAAGTGGTACATGTAGAGATACATTTTCTTTACAGTATTTCCTAAAGCCATCCCAGTCGGTGTTGTTATTCGTTAGCCTAGGCGCTCTCTCATTTTTTGCTAGACTTCCGCCGATTTTCAAAACGACTGCCGAGTGATCCGAACAGAGATCATAGCCTTCTTCTACATTTGTGAGGTGGCGGGGAACCCCTTTTGCGATAAAGAAGTCGACAAGGTCAGCTACTTTGTTTCTGTCGGTTGGCCAATACGTTGGCTTTCCCGTCGAAAGGAAAACCACGCCACGTTTCATGCTAGCTTTGAAGAGTACTCTACCTCTTGTTGAATTGCACCGTGATCCCCAAAAGGTGTTTTTCGCATTAAAGTCCCCGCCGATGATAAAATTCGACCGAAGTAAGTCAAAGAGGGGAGTAAGATCGTCGTCCGCTAGCCTATACTGTGGAGGAAAATAACTCGAGGCAATATTATAATCTAGGTGACCTATTTTTACCGATACTGAAGTTATTTGCATAGAGTCAAGCTCAATTTCTTCGTTTTTGTAATGCTTAATGCAGTCTTTGATGTAGAGAGAGGATCCGACTCTCGAATTTTCTGATGGATGATGCGCGTGGTAGTCGATGTAACCTCTAATTTTGGGTCCGGATCCCTTCTTAAAGTGTGTTTCCGAAATCAGGCATAGGTCAATATTTTTTTCCCGTAGAAATACTTCTAGTTCGTCGATTTTCTTTAAAAGACCATTTGCATTCCATGTAAGTATGTTAATGAGCTTCATATTCATGATTTGTTATTGGTTTTGCGAGGTTTAAACTCTAGCTCGCTCAGTTTGTCAAATATTACTTGATTAACTTTAGTTTGTTGCTCAAGCTTTTCCAATATCATAAATAATATTTGAGATACCGAATCTGTTGTGGTAGGTTCTGGAGGTTTGCTTTTGTGTGACGCGACTTCAGCGTACGATCTTGGGCCGATGAGTGATGATTTTCCCTTTGTACTTGGACCGGCGACGTTTTCTTGCGGAGTTTGTATATTTTTTCTCGTCAATCTCGTATTTCTGACCGATTTGGGAGTTTTCGGCTTGTCAGCTCTAGAACGTTTTGGGGTTGTGGCCCTATCTACAATATTTTGCTTAACAGTTTCGTGACGTTTTTGTAGCTCTATTGCGATTTCGCAACCTCGGTAGCTCGCCGGGTGACTTCCATTACAATTGGCGCAAGTCGCTGGGGCCTGACTGCTTACGTTGCAATTCTTTGAAAGATGTCCACCGGCGCATTTGACGCATCGCGGTTCTTTTTGGCAGTACGCTTGAGTATGTCGGAAGCCTTGGCATCGCTTACATTGAGGTACTAGTCTATTGCCCTTTCGCTTGGGCTCAATTTTTACCCTGATATTTAGGATTGTTTTCATTTTATATATTTCGTTTATGTTTTCAGTCCTATCGAACGTCAGCATGAAAATAGGAAGACCGCGCTTGACCACGGTGTCTTTTTCTCCTTCCGTACGTTGTTTTTCTTTCTTAAGCATGTTCACGGCATCAAGAATTTTAAAGCCTTGGGCTTGAACATCTTCAACAATTTCTTCCTTCGTGCAGGTTGGGTGAAGTCCCCTAGCGAAAACCCGAAGCGGCTTCTCGAATTTGTTTTCGTAAGTATACCATTGTACATTCTCGGTATTTAATTTTTGCGAAAGTGCGCGATAGGCATCAGAGTCATCGACATTGACTTTCCATACATTATTTCGAAGAGAAATTAAATTATACTTCGTCCCCAGAGTATTTTTTAAGATATTTCGCAGCTTTCCGTAGTCTGCGACCCCAACGACATTTATTGCAGGCGGTCGGCGAATTTTTTCTTCAATTTTCGCTGTCGCTTTTTTTGACACGGTTGGTGTTTCATCGTGTTTATATACGGCCTCAACTACTGGCGAAGACCCAATTTTTCGTTTTTTGGTAGATCTTTTCTTGAGAGCCGGATTAGTTTCACGTGCAAGCTCTTCTTCGTCTGTCACGTATTCGCTTTGACGCTTCGGCGTGTCCTCAGGTTTTGTAGTATCACGGGGATTCCTAAGAGCCTCGTTTTCTTTTCGAACGAATCTACTTCATTTTTGAGCTCATGGTAGAGACGTTCCATATCTTTAAGCTTAGCGCGGAGTTCGTTGTTTTCCGCTTCAAAGCATTTAGTTTTCGCTGAGTCCCGATTAACCGGCGGACTTCCTTTCCCGGAGATGATCGATCTAGGTGGTGGTGATCGAGGTACCCTTGGTTTCTTCATAAAGGGATTTGAAAGCAATAAATGGCTCTCCCCAGAATCCGTAGAGCCTACCTCCGAAGAGGGTGGATTTGCCGGTGATGCTGGATTACCACCTGGGGTATTACTTCCGTTCGTTTTGTCCATTGCATGGTTTGTATGCGCTACGCGCTCGGCATACGGAGGGTGGATTTTAGTCGCCTCTTACGACAGGCATGCCTTACCTCGGGTATATTCTAACCCCTACCCGAAGGGGGCAAAGATTAGATCTTTGAGGTTGAAGTGTGGTATGGTAATTTGTGCGATAAGTGATGTGTTACGTAAGGTGGCGCTACAGTCCGGGGTGGGCTTGAGCCTTAGCCAACATGCTTCGCCAGCTAGCTTTGTCTTTAGCTAGCCTTCTCCAGTTTCGCACACGAAGTTGGCTGAGGTTCCCTTCCACTTTCGTGCGCCACCTGAGTTTCCGTGTTTTCTACTGCACCGTCCCTGCAGGATGGATTCAAAGATTTTCCGGGCCGGGCGTTGGTGTCCATCCGCTCTAAATGACCCAACCATCGTAGCCTTTGTATTTTGACTCTTTTGGCTAGGTCGGTGTCGCTATAGAGGCCGTAAAGTTCGATATTCGATGTCTCCTCCTCCACTCTCCCTCTATGCATACGGGACCGTAAATCGTCTGAAGAATTTCCCTCTCGAAACAGCCCAAAGTGTTTTCATCCGTCTTTGACAGGGTCCATGCGCTTTTGCACCGTAAAGCAGGATTGGGATGAGGGTTTTATAAATGGACACTTTAGTTGCTCGAGAGAGGGCTTTGCTGCTTAATTGCCTTCTAAGCCCAAAGAAACAGCGATTGGAAAGAGTTATCCGTCGTTTGACTGCTTCGTAACTGGTAGTTCCTTATGTGACCAGGAAGTCACCCCGTCGGACCGATCCCAAACCTAGAGAGCCAGATCCTCCGCCCACCTTTGGGGCTTGTTTTTTAAGGAAAAGTTTTTTCCATATAATTTTCGCTTTTAACGCATTTTGTCATGATTCTCACGAAAACATACTTAATTGATTTTAATTTTTAACCCACGCCCATATTTGGGTGTGTGGCCAATACAAATAATACAAATTCGGGCCTTAAAGCTTTTAGATTTGGTGTTACAACTCTTGCAATTGCTCACTCTTGTTTTATACCCATTTTACACTGGATCAGAATCCAGATTTTGAGTAAAACCTCAAAATCTAATAAATTTTTTGTAAATTTCCCAACACATATCATCATTTTTTAGAACTCAATAGCATTTGTGGAATTCAGAATCTAGTCTCCCGTTTCCCACCAAATCTAATTCAATTCTGGTATTAAGCATCCGAATGAGCTATTTTCTCAACATGGTTGTTAATATTGAATTTATTGCTGAATACAAAGCATCTGATGGTGCTTGCGTTCACAAATAAAAAAGAGGAATGCCTTTTGATGCACTTAAATAATTTGATAATTTTAAAGTAATTTTTAGGGCTTGTATTGTTGATTGTTTTCTTTTTATTTTTTAAGTGAAAAATCACAACAATTTCAATTCTACATACATTATAATAATGGCTGGCTCTATGATTATTTCAAACGCTGCCAGGCGAACATCGTCAGGAATATTAATATTATGTTACATATTTATGTTAAAATAATAAATATTAAGTGACAATTCTTCCAACGGTTTCCCATAAGAGAACAAGTATTTGAAAAACACAAAAGCAAACGAACAGTATTAAAACATACATGTGTGCCTACCAATACTGCGAGCTACCAACTGCAAACTTAAAACACAAGGGAGACAATCACGACTAAGTGCAAGAGTACGTCTGTGACAAACTTCTATATACCCGACCCTATAACCGTGTAACACCAAATGTCAAAATTTTCTTGTCCCGAATTCATACATAATTTGTAAAGGCCACGCCCCTAAAAGTGGGTCTGGTCTAAAAATTAAAATCAATTAATTGTTATTTCGTTAGATTCATGACAAAATGCCTTAAAACCGAAATTATTTCGGAAAAAAACTTTTTTTTTTCCTAAACCGCTTCCTAAAAGTGGGTGGATCTTAAAAATTTTGTGTGGATCAAACTTTGCAAATGGTAATATCTTTAATATTTGTCATATAATTTTTTTTCGACATACAGACGGATGGACGGACATGACTAAATCGATTCACCTGTCAGTCTTAATTCACCAAAAGGTCTTAAGGGCCTTCTACCTACGTCACTGTGTTACAAAATATGCATTGAAATTAATACACCCTCGGGTATAAAAAGCAAATATCCGAACCGGATATAGTACACAATTACGAGGCCATACAAATTTTCACTCACTTACCGACGCGACGCTATGTACTTAAACCCGCAACCATTGACATAACGTTAGTTCGTGCCTCAGATAATACACAATTGGCGACAAAAATGGTCCCGCTTATGCTGCTGTTTGGTACTGGTGGAGTATTGCAGAAGCAGCATTCGTTATTTAAATTACACATTGACAGTGTTTCCAAATTTGGCCACGGGTACCAACCAAAGCGAGTTTCTTTAAAGGGACCATAAGCGGAGACACCTACTAGTGCACAAACCAAGCATTGGGTACAAGTGATGCCAAATCTGCACGGACTGATAAAGCAGAATGATTTTTGTTGTGCGTTACTTATCCAAGTACTTTGTCTTATTTGTATATTGTTTGGTAAATAAATCTTTCATCCGACAGAAAGAATGTCAAACACGCTTTATTGAAGTTGAAAAAACATTCTTTACAGACAGGCAGTGTGTCATATAATTATTTTGATTGTTGAAATATTCTTATGTCATTAGGTATAGGTGTGACATACGTACATGCGTGCCTCTTATATGAATTTCTAATAAATAAATCAACTCAAGGTATAGAAAGAAGTATTCACAACCCGCAAACTGAGAATCCATCCCCTGTTCGTAGACTCTGCTCGAGTTGAGGTTAAATACGCCCGAATGAAATATGGTATTGGTATTTATTATTACCTGTCACACAGTTGACATTTCACACACAATTTAAAAAAAATGTGATTTTGTTTCAAAAAATGTAAGTTTTGTAAATGCGCTTAAACTGCAAGGCTGCAGCTTGCTGGTCGTTCGGTGAAGATTGTACCTGAATCTTCCACAGTTACTTAGTCCCAACAACAGTATTATTGGGAATGTGTTTGTTTGATTATGCTATTCCCATTCGCCCGAAAGTATTAAAACAATTTTAAGGCTTAACACAAACTTCTAAATCAAGTTTTGTCTCTGTCTGTGTTACAATGTCCTTAGTAATTTTTAATCGGACTTGTAGCTTTTAGTTCAAAAAACAAAATTTCGAAAAAATAACTTTTCGCCCTGTATCTTAGGAGGTCATCGACGATTTTTCCCAGCCAAATAAGGATTAAAAAATAAATTGCACATATTACTTTTCTGTCAATCATTTAATATAACGTAAAAAAATTATAATGCTAACTCTTAACTACAGTCACGTGCTTCTATACATCAGTCACTATGATTAGATCTTAGGGTCACTTGCAGTAAGCTTAACAATTTTCGCAGATTCCTCCCACAGTTTCTTAGCCTTCTCCATGTCCATAGCAGCCGCATTCAACTGATACTCCTTCGAGTCCATAAAGTACTTTCCTGAAACATTGGCGACTTCATCGGATGTCGCCAAATAGATCGAAGTCTGGGCACCTTGTTTAGGTGTTTTGAAGAAACTCTTTGTAATCGCCATCATTGGATAGTTCAATGGGAATGGAACATTCCTCCAAATGCCCGAATCAATCATACCGGGATGCAAAAAGTTGACAGTCACATTTGTGCCTTCTAAGCGTTTTGCAAGCTCCCGCGCAAAGTAGATATTGGCATACTTTGACACATAATACAAATATGCTGCTGGGAATGTGCCAATCGGATTGAGTTTGTCCAAATTGACGGATGCCAATTTGTACAGCTCAGAGGCAACAATGACAATACGACTAGGAGCACTCTTCTTCAAAAGGTCAATGAGCAAATGTGTCAACAAGAATGGGCCATAGTGGTTGGTGGCCATTGTCAGCTCAATGCCGTCCTCACTTGTTGCTCCACGGAAGGCGAGTGCCATGCCAGCATTATGAATCAGAACATCGATTTTCTTTTCAGTCTTTAAAATATCTGCGGCGAATTCGCGAACTGACTTTTGTGATCCCAGATCGAGTTTCTTTAGAATTAAGTTATTGTTGCCAGTTTCCTTGGAAATTTCATCTGAAAAGAGTTGACACAGAGAAATGTTATTTAACAAAATTTGGGGATCTTGTAAGCTAGCAGCTACCTTTAGCAGCCTGGGCAGTCTCTTGATTCCTGCAGGCCATTATAATCCTGGCACCTCTTTTTGCCAAGTCTCTGGCTGTTTCCTTGCCGATTCCACTGTTGGCTCCAGTAATGATAACGGTTTTTCCCTCCATTTTCTGTAGCATATGAAACAAAAAGATTAAATTCAGTATGGAAGAAAACGAGAAGTTCAAATTATAAAGGAATATATATTCGCAACTTCAGAGCTTTGAGGCATGCTAGGGTACGTAGATGTGACCCCTCCCTACTTCGATCCCTAAGCTTCATATCAAAAGTTCAAAAAAATTCACAAAATTGTTTTTACAAACACTAATTGAAACTAAATAAAATTGTCGCAGCGCGCGCTGAACTGTAACTCCTCCAGCCTTTGATTGTAAGGAGTACATAATTTCAAAAAATCATCATTTTAACTTAAGTAGTTATTTGTAAGCAGGTAAAAGAACGTTGTTTTTTTTTTTGGCGACTTGACGCCTGCTACCAAAAAATTGTATAAGGTAAGAAGAATTTTGTTTAAGTCAATTTGTAGTACTTCCTGAGTTGTTTTTTTTATGGATAACTTCTTTTCAACTCTAACCTCAAGCGGTTAGCGAAGTTTGCTTTATGTGTCTGGCAGACGATCACAGAGCGTGAGTATCATGTAGGCACTATAGTTTATGGCTCACTTTATGTGTCATCTGGCTGTTAAGCAAAAAATATATTTTAGGATGGTTTAAAAGTCAAGCCTTTTTATTGTCTTGTCATTATCATAAAATGATGTGTGCTCATTGCATCTTAGAAATGAAAATGAAGGAAATATTTTGTTTCCTCATGAGAAAGAGTTTAACATAGAGTCCAGCCAGATGGTATCTTCGTGTATCTTTCATCTTGTAGAAAGTAGTGCAATATAATTTTGTCTTTAACAAACGGGCATCCAGACAAAAACATCATATTCTACCTTAATGTGCTTGCTCAATACAATGAACTTTTTTCGATAGTTTTTGTAAAATATTGTTTCATATTATACAACGATCTGGGTTAAATTAGTAGGTAGATCTTGACCTCATCGAAAATCAATAAACCTTAATCTGTTAAACAGTAAATTATCATTTGGCTTTGTTTATGCAAATCGTGCATTTGAACCTTTGCATTATTGATATTTCCAATTGATCGCAAAAGATTTCGCAAATCAAATTGCAGTGCGTCATTGCACAAAACACCATGGACAGAAAATATTGCTTGTAGCAACTAATATTTAAATGAAATTAAAAAAGTATCACATAAATTTAAATAGTTCCTGATAATAGGAGTCATTTTACTCACTTAGTAATGAGCTTAGAAAGCTAGCACAGATCTTTGACACTTCCTCAAATTACTTGCATTAGAAATTAACGTCAACAGCTAATTGTTTTGGAATGAAGGAACTCATTTATTCAAGATTAAAAAGCTATAAAAAAAAATATTTATCTTACGACTCAAAGGCGAGGAGTTGTAATCGAGTTCCCAGTGCCTCGAATGGTTTGAAATAGATTGGGATTAATAAAAATAAAGAAATAAAACTTACGATAGCAATTCCCGATTTTCGGCATATTGATGTGCGTTGAAGCTAACATTCTGTCGTCATATGTTATGTCTATCTTGGAAAAGTGTAGGCCCAAATGGGACTATAAGGAAACCGATGACATTTGGTCTCAGCAGTACAGAGCTACGTGACACACTGCCCTTGCTACAATGGACTATTCCCACGAGTAATATCCGAGAACAACGTGAATTGGCCACCTAGGTTATTCGATTTTACTGACCCAGACCAAGAGTGAGAAGATGTCGGTCAATATTCTGACAAAAGAAAAGCGAAGGTGTTTGGTTGTGGTAGCGGGCAATTAGGCGGGCCCAAATTAGGTGGATGTCCTTGCAGGGACACACTAAAACCATGTAGGGCCTGTTGTGAAAACACTTTTTGTGAGGGCGGAGTATTCGCCCGGGGACCTGTTTGATAACTCTCCAGTCTCGGTTGGAAAAAAAGAGGGGCCCAAGTAGGAGGGTCTTTAACGGTATGAGACCAATAGATAATTTTGGCTCATGTCCCAAGCACATGTAATAGTTCGGGTCATAAAGCCATGTAATAGTTATCCTTGAAGATGGGAGTGATGTTAACACACGCCAACAAGATTATGGGACGCTAGTATTCTTAGTTGAGAGAACAAGGCAAGAGCAACCAGTTTCAGTGCAAGCCAGTCCCTATTGCTTCCCAAATGAACCTATGCCGGAGGGGATTTATTGATGCGATCATTTTTAAGCGGGAAGCTAACAGGGTAACGGTGTTTGGTTTAAGCCCGTACCTCAGGCCAACTCAGGTAAGGGTTAAGGCTTTCAGAAATGTCCCATTACACGCAATTCATATGCCACGACCATAATAGCCTTTTTCTCTTTTTCGTTAACTTTTGATGGCTTGAGACAGTCCCAATTAACTAAGAGGCTTGACGCGGAAATTTGACGGCTGGTGAGAAACTCACAAATCTCACGAAATAGGTATTCGGATCGTTTATTTAAGTCTATTATGGGCACCGCAGGCATTTAGCAGAACTTGAGTGCGACTTTCGTTTCACTAAAGCTTCTTATTATGGGTGGGCCTTTAGCCTCGTGAAAATTGAAAAGGTAGGGTTTATCGATGCAGTCTGAATTCGAACGAAGGGGAATATGTAGCGGTTTTCCCATGAGGGTAGGAGAGATCAGGGCAACGTATTTCCTGTATATCCAGTCCTGGTAAAACTCGTTGAAAGTGCGAAGAAGAAGGTGATGCTTTCAGCATCAAATGGTATACAGGTGGGTCAACAGCACCATCAAATGGTATGCAGATGGGTCAAAAACTGATGATGGAACTAGTGCAGGAGTATTTGGACCAAGAACAAAATACTTCGAATCCATTGGTAAATACACCAGCATCTTCCAGGCGGAAATATACGCTAAAGACAGATGTGTTCAATTCAGACTTGACAGAAATTACAGGAATTGCGACATAGAAATAATGTCCGACAGCTAGGCAGCCATTAAGGCGCTAAAGGCCCAGATAGTCAGATCCAAACTTGTATGGGACTGCCTACACAAGCTTAATGATCTGGGTAAGGTCAATAAAGTGACCCTGAACTGGGTACCTGGCCATGGCAAGACGAGGATCACCAGAACCCTTCATAGGACCTGAACCTTTCTGCGGGATAGGGTAACACACCCTCAAGGAAGAATTCAGGGAAACAGAGAAGGAAAACCGAGCTAAGATGTGGGAAAGCCTTCAGGGTTTAAGGCAAGTAAAGAAGCTTCTAGGGAACTATAACTAAAAATAATCTACGCATTCTCACAGGGTTCCTAACGGGGCATTGGAAACTTAGGGAACACTTAAGGAAAATTTGTGTAACGGAGGAACCCCCTTGCAGATTTTGTGATGAGGCTAGCGAAACTCTGGAACACATTTTGCAATCCTGTGGGGCTCTGAACCACAAGAGAATGAAATGTCTGGGCCAATACCAGATACCAGACAGAGAGATACTCACCTTGGACCCACTTCTCATTCTTAGATTCCTACGGGAAACTGGACTAGAGAATGTGCTATAAGGATGAGTTCTTTCAGCCAAGGCCGAACAGGTGCACATACCCTCCGTGCATAGTTAAGTAATGAATTATAGTATGAGGGAAGTTCCTTTGAGGGAAGTGACCTCTCCAAGGCTTAGTGGGGTACAATAGACCAACAGGTCGCAGTGCAAAACCAAACTTAATAATAATAATAAGGTGATGTTTTACAATTAAGTGGGCTTACACAGCCATCTATCTCGTTTTTTTTTTTTGTTAAGTTTCTTAGGCTAGGTTTTACAGAATTTAGACTTGGTTACGAATTTCTTTCTTTTTTGGTACGCATAGCTATATCAAAGCATCTCTCGTTACAACGTAAGACTATTGTTCTTCGTTTCCTCAAATGACAACTTGATTTGAGGAACACGTGAAAAAATTGACTTCCTTTCGTCTTACCCCTCGCAAGACGAAAACAGTAACTTTTCTTAACTCCAAAGTTTGAACTAGTTTCAATCCTGCCAGAAAAGGTGCGCGTTTATTTTAAAATTCTACAATAAACGCCTACCAATACTGGAGAAAGCATAACTGTTAGTATAAATTTTGCCTTGCCTGGTGAGGTAACTTGATTAATCTAAGAGATGTAAGCAAACATAATTCTTTACAAATACAATACTACTCTAAATCATTAAAAACCTTCTTTTTGTCGCAGTAGGAATATGTTTAAGGCAGTGACTATCTATATACAAATCTATAACCGTGCATCTAAAAACATATCCCTATCCATAAGTTCGTGTTAATACCAGTCACATTGTATAGAATATGTTAAGGCTTAATTATTATTCCTATCATAACTCGTTTCTTCAGACCCGGAATATAAACCAAAAAGAATTTTCTGATAAATCAAGGTGAGAAGTGCAAATGAAACTCAAATTATTTACACGCACACAGGTGCCTAAAGATACACACTTTCCCAGAACGGAACTATCTCGAAATGCTTTGCAACCCAATAGAGGCTTTCGTTGAAGTATCGGCTTTATCACATGGATACCCGAAGTAGTATCTGAACCATCCCTCAAAAACCAACTTTGATTGCATAATCTGAATTAACAAATTTCGATGAACCCAACCACTAACTTGTATTATGTATGCGAATAAATTAAAAAACAAACATCCAACTTCACAAGAGCATCCGATGTCTTTTGGCCGCTGCCCCTCCCCCCACGAACACAAGTTCCATACGAAATTATGAATCTCAACAATAAAATCTCGAAAAACGCCCGCAGTGTATTATTTTTTTTAAGGGAATTACATAAATCGGGGAGACAGTCCACACTTTCACTATTCGGACGGACAGACAAAAAAATATTGACCGGAATTTTCAATTCTCACTGAATGACTTTTTTGCCCGATCATGTTACACGTCACAGAACGTTTATCTTACAATGACCCGGTCAGCATTTAGAGTTGGTAAAAAAATCCACCGGGCTGTGGTCAGTTGCACGGAAATATATACACGACACAAGATACGTAAGGAAATTTGTAACTAAAAACAGTTGGACGCATTACTTGTCTTATAAAAACAATAAACGTAAGCAATTTTCATCGGCGTTAATTGATGTATAAGCATTTCTCAACTCACCTGGTCTATCAATAAAACTGAATTCTCGTTGGCAATTTAATTTTAACTTTCGTGCACAGATTTCACTCGGGGGACACTACCTGCGTCGGGAACGTCTTGCTTGGAACTGACTTAACTTACTGATGACTTGTTTGGTCGCGGTTACCGATTTCTTGCAGAGTCAAGCGAGTGTTGATGATCGCGGCTTCTGGCTGTCTTCGTGTTGTGTGTTTCCTTAGGAAACTCTCATTGTTAATATGGCCTATAGGTATGTTGAAGAATGCGAGTATAGATACAACATCAGGTAGATGTCCTATAGTAAATTATTATGAATAAATAGATTCGATACAGGGTGGTTCGCTATTGTCGTTTTTTATTTTTGGTAAATCTTTGTTATACTTTTTGTATTTTGTAACTCAAGTAACAGTGCCACTAAAAGCTAAGATGCCTATGTACTTTTACTGGAAATGGATAAAGTTCAATGTATCTCGGATGCTTGAGTCTGACATCAATTTTGGGAAATTAAATTTCTCGACAATTTCAACGGAAAACGCAAGCTTTTTTATGATGCCCCTTTGAGCTTAAAACCTATCATTAACATCATGAACATAAAATTTTTAATGCAGTTACACCTAGATCCCATAGGATAGGAGGTATATTAAGTTTGTCACATAGTTTGTAACACGGTTAAAAATAATACCGTTATTATTTCACCGTGTTACAAACTCCCAAGACCCCCAAGACCTTAATGGTATATGAGACCTAATTCTGAATCGAATAAGCCATGTCCGTCCGTCCGTCTGTCTGTATGTGATACGTTTTTGGGGCTTAAATCTTGAGCTAGAGATCTGAAATTTTGTGCATGAGCTCCTTGTCATCCGAAGCAGTACAATTGTCAAACTTTTTCATATTCGCCCACAGACACGCCCACAATCGGTCTAAATGTGCAACTACCTCCAGAACTTTCAAAACTGTAAGACGTTCTAAAAGTCTAAAATAAGGCATTTAGCATTTTCTAACGAATGTAAGGCATAAAAAAGAAAAATTAAACTGGTAAACCTCCTCTAGTGGGTGTGGAATCTAATTTAAGGGTAAATTTTCAAATGCATTTTAGTCAATATTTTTGCTCGAAATTGAAAAAAAATTGCTTAATATTTTATTTAGAAAACGCTTAGTTCCACATTTTGTTTATATAAGACTTTGGGCTACGCCCACTTTTGGAGGAAGAATTAAAGAAAAACCTAAAATTTTCCAGAAAAACCTAATTTCGACTGGCCTTAAGCCTAATTTAAGAAAGCATTAAACAAAAAAATTAGCATGTTAGGTAAATGAGACTCTATATCAGATTTTAATCATACAAAATTTTTAGCCACGCCCTTTTTTAGGGCTCGATTTTTAAAAAATATTGAATTTTTAACAAAAAAATTTAATTTTTACATACATTTAAACGTAACTTGGAAATATCTGTTATATAATTGCACATAGCACATCGCGAGCGGAAAGAATTTGAGGACAGAAAAGATAGAAGAGAAACGTAATTCTCCATCCAACACGGATGAGTCTGTACGGAACATGAAAACACTGCCCAGACACACCTAAGCTTACCCCCGCAAATGTTATGCCTTTACTGACAAAAAGCAGTAATATGCAAGCAGAATATTTCATAAATTCATCTGGCATGCATCTTATTGTCCATTCTATTTGCGTATTGGAAGAGAAAGAAGTGTTTAATAATCGGCCGACCCTAACCTGGACAACAGACGCCGACCAGGTAGACGCTCATTTTGAGACAGACACTCCTGGATTTTTCGTTTGTTGCTGGTTTTGGTCCGCAACCAGCCCTAGCGCAACCAGCCCGACAAACACATGCATACATTTCACCCAGTTTTAAAAAAAAAAACAACCCCAAAGAATAAGACATTAGTATAGGAGATACTATTAAGTTTGTCGCATGGTCTGTAACATAGTGAATTAAAAATGGTGATCCCAAGACCTTAAGACCTTATATGATCGCGACCGAATTGTAAGTTAAGTAACCGATGTCCATCCGTCTGTATGTCCCATGTTTTAAGGTTTCAAATTTTGAGCTAAAGAAGTGAAATTTCATAAATGTAGATAAGCTACTTCGCAAACGAAGCGGTGGTACAAGTATTAAACTTTTTCAAATCTGCCCGTCACAGACACGCTCACAATCAGTGTAAATTTCCAACTACGTCCAGTCCTATCAAAACTGAAGACGTAGTAAGAGGCTGAAATAAGACAATAAGCATTTGCTTAGCGATTGTAAGTACACAATACAATAGTAACCAGTGACTAAGTGCTACAGTGTGTAAGCAGATATTACAGTCCGTCAAACGGACTGTTATTGTTATTTTTTGACAATTTCTGATTACTGAAAACTTTTGAAAGGGTTTGATCATTATTAGCGTAGATATCCCCAAGAAACGCTGAATGTAGACAAAAATGCAATTTTTTTGCTCAAATTCTAAATTTTTGTGAATTCGACCCTTTTAAAGGAGGCGTGACTAAAAACTTTACAAGAACAAAATCTAGAATGGAGTCTTGTTTACCTTACGTGCTAATTCTGCAGCCCATATTCAACGTCGGCACACATCTCAAAGTTTTAAGAACATACCTACCTTTACAAAGCAAGCATGAATCTGCTCAAGTGGTGCCCTGAGAACCACTCCCACTGATGCGCTCGAAATTCTATTGAACCTTACCCCCTTAGATATCTTCGATAAGCAAATAGATACCAACTGCGCAATCCGACTCAAGGCATGTGCCCAATAGCGTGATTACGCCTATAGACATGCCACCTGAATTACACTTCACCTTATACTTCACCTTCACCAGAAAAAAATTTCGAAGCCCTGATTCCGAAAAGAGACCTGTGCTTCAGTTGTCCGGATCCAAGACAGACGCTGTTGTAGGAAGTGGTGTATTCTCTGGGTGCCTTGATTTAAATAAATCTCTTCGACTACCTAATCAATGCAGTATTTTGCAAATAGAAATAATGGGGATTAGCGAAGCCCTGCCCTGGTTAAAAAGGAACGTGATATCCGCCCGCGATATTTGTATGTTCACGGATAGCCAGGCCGCAATTATATCCCTGATATCGTTCTCTATAAACTCTTTGTTACTTATCAACTGTCGCACATCTCTTGACGAGATATCCGAAAAGTTTTACATCCACCTGTGCTAGGTGCCAAGCCATAGAGATATTATGGGAAACTGTGAGGCTGACAAACTCGCTAAAAACGCTACTAGACTGCCAGGCGAAGAAGTCTACTGTAATATAGGTACTCTCCTAGCTATACCTTCAAATTACAGCTCAACAATCACAGTAAACAAGTGAGTAAGTGCAAGAGTTTGTCTGTGACAAACTTCTATATACCCGACCCTATATACCATGTAACACCAAATCTAAAATTTAGACTTAGCCCGAATTTATATATTATTTGTAAAGGCCACGCCCCCAAAACTGGGAATGGCCTTGAAATTAAAATCAATTAATTGTAATTTCGTTAGAATCATGAGAAAATACTGTAAAAGCGAAAATTATTTAAGAAAAAAACAGTGTTTTTCCTAAAACTACCCCTTAAACGTAGGAGGAGCTCAAAACTTTGTATGGAGCAAACTTAGCAAATAGTAATATCTTTAATATTTGTCATATAAACTTTTTTCGATTTGGAGTCAACTTTCCGAGAAATCGGGTTTTTAAAGATCTGACATGTTAAAAGTGGGCATGGTTGATATTGTGAGCAGTTAAATTTTTGCCTTGTTATAGGTTTTGGGCCAACATTGCTCAGTACCAAAATTTAAGTTCCTGTGTCTTGTCTAACTTGACCAAAAGGCATTTTGAAAAAACATGTGAAATAGAGGTTTTCTCACATTGAAGCCAGTAGTGGGCGTGGCCGTTGACGGATTGAGCCAAGTTTCACACTTTGCCTGTGCAACAAAAAAAACAAGCAGTGTACCAAGTTTCAGCTCTTTAGCTTGATTGTGAAGACCGAAAACCTTCACACATACAGGCTGATGGACGGGCGGACATGGCTTAATCGATTGAACTTTCGGTCTCAATCATATCTCTAAAAGGTCTTAATTTTCTACGATGATTATATAACTGTGTTACAAACGATGCATTAAAATTAGTATACCCTCGGTCGGGTATAAAAAGCGGACGAACTATTACCGGATACTATGCTTATTAGGTCTTCACGCAAAAAGACTAGGTGTTTTCTCAAACGACTTCTGTAGAATCCTCTTCTGTAGAACACCTTCTCTGTAGCTGCCTGGCACTCGCATCGTCCAGAAAATCCATAATGAGTTCCTACTTCTAAGTGACCACAGTGAGAGACTGGTTAAAAAGATACTAGAATTCACGGACAAGACTGGCTGGCCTGTCATAGAATTCACACCAACCCCCTCCCTTGGGTATATACTCACGTGGCAGTACAATGGGTCTACTTTAGGCTCAGTGCACCTTAAAGCCACTTATTTACCTACCTACATACCTACCTAATTCACCCTTGATGACTTTACAACCTTAAATTTCTAAACTTTCAATTTTAAATTTAAACTTCTCTTCTTCTTTACCGTTTAGGCGCGAGGTTGTGATCTGAAACGATGGATCATAACCCTCCAACTCTACTCCATTCCTAATGGCTTGTGGGGTACGCCGAAGTACTTTCTAACCAAGGAAACAAAAAGCATGGAGCTTTTAGTTTTAGTCCTTTTAGGCTTTAGGTTATTTGAAAGTCTGATATATTTATTTTTCGTGTCTTAAAAAACAACAAGTTCATACTTACAATTTTGGCGGTACGGCCAAGGGGGGTTTGTCCTGTTGACATATGAATCTGCAAGTTGCACTAAAAAGGTCTAGCGCAGAGGGCTTAAATTCATTCCAGAACCCGTAGATAAACATCGGCAGTGATTTTCGATTTTAATAAGCCCAATCTTTGTTTTCCATCTCACGAGAAACATTCCCAGACTATCACACCTTCCAGTTTTTGCGGACCCTCCCGTAAGGAACACCAAGCGCTCAGGGCTTTCTTTAGTTCTCTTCGCGCAACCAACATTTAGCTTAACCTTGGATTCGTCGAAAGATAACATGATTCCACATATCTTGAGTCCAATTAAGATTCTTCAGCGCCCAGAGCAACTGCGAATTCTCGGACAATTATTGGGAAATCCAACTTCTTTTCTGCCTTGAGAGCATAAAGTTCAACGCTCCACGAGTCTTTTCCCAACTTAGCTTGACGAAATTATTTTTGCTGGGGCTCGGCACAGATCAGACCGGAGTGGATCTCCGGTGGATTTGAGCACCAAAAACTGATTTTCTCTAGTCTTATTTGCCCTCCCTGAGCCTTTCTCAGGGCACATAAACCCGCTGTTTCCGTAAACTCAGCACTAAAACCCGCTGTTTCTGTAAACTCAAAAAATTTCGTCCGAAAAGAGTATTGAAAGTATGAATCAGAATTTTTCGAACGGCACTGTTTGTCAGGGTAAAGTTTTGCTTAAGGAATACATCATAAAGCAGGCATCCCAGTCTTCGTGCCTGTCTGTGGTTAAGTAGATACAACAGTATATCTCAGTATCTTGCAATATGTTGAAGTATTTGTTCAGATCCAAGTAGCTGTTTGTTAAGGGCTTTCAAATTGTTATGGAATACAAATGCTTTATCATATCGTTGGCGTAGCGAACCAGGACGACTTGTTTGCAAGATCGAAAGAAAAGAAGTCCTAAAGTGCTATTTGCGTTCTTATGCGAACCGTCACCTCTAACTTGTTGGAAAGTTAGATGTGAATATGTGTAAACTTTATTTGAACTTTTAATTTTGCTTTACCAGTCATTGGGTTGAATTTGAGTACCTAACTTGTCACCAAAGACCACGAATTAAAGACAACAATTTTTTTCGTCCGGGATTGCATTTTGAATATCACTTCTTATTCGAATATCATTTTTAGTTAAAAAATTAACAATAGTTAAAAAATGGGGTGACTTGCTTTTGGAAGCTGGCAAAAAGTAAAATGAATACTGGGCAAACATCTGCAGCTTTGCGTCAGCTAGGTTTGGTTTTTTTGGATTTAGAGAAACATTCCTGCTATTAAAAAAAAGACAAACTAAAAAACTTTGCCAAATTGTTGAAATGAAAAAAAATTGGTTAATATTCTCATATGATTTATTATGTTTAATCTTAAAATCGAAACAACAAAATATATTCAATAAATAATGCCTTAAGATATTTAATGTCTCCAATGATACATTCAAAATTTCCTTAATCTATTTATACAATTATAAATAAAACATTTTCAGCTAACTACAACACAAGTTCCCTTCAGTTGATCAAAGAACTGAAGAAATTGCTCAAACGATCCTTGACTGCACTCAATAGTTTCGACACACGTCCCTTGACATCGGATGCTACATCCAGTTTACCATCTGTATCGGCAATTGATTCCTCGAAAACAGTTTCACTCATCTCAGGAACCATATATGACAATGGCTTAACATAGTCTTCTTTGGTGATTAAATTATCCTGCCACGACTTAAGTTTTCCATAGTCGATTGTTCGCCTTGACCGCCTTCCAAAGCCCCATGGTGCTGATGGCTTTAGTCCGCCGAAATATGACTTTAAGGAGTCACTCTCCTTTGCTGCGTCACTCTCCTCGGAATCGTATTCAATTTTTCCCAGATCCTCGGTCTTTTTCGGAAGAGTCGGGTAACGCGGCAGGGTGGTTTGAGTGCCAAAGATAGACTTTAAGCCCTCTTGTTCGTCCAAAGATGTACGAGGATTGTTGGAGTGACTAAACACGCTGGGAACCATTTCAACTTGACTTTCCATCTGCTTGCCGGTCATGTACTGCGAATGGCCTGCGATTTCGGAGATCTCACTCTTCTTTGACTTTTTGGCGCCGCTTGATTTTGAACGCAAACCTGGTTGGTACTTTTCTTGCACAATGGCCTCGTAGAACTCTGAAGGCAATTCCTTGGTGGTTACTCTTGCTTGTCTCTCTTCCTCTATGTCCTCTCGACTTGAAGCTTTTTGGCTAATTTCCTCGCCATTTGTACCCGTGATGTATCTAAAGTGGACATCGCCCTCGGGTATGCTCATCTCTCCTTCAGAAGCCTTTTTAAAGATGTTTGCCTCGTTAGCGAATCTCTGTTTTGTGCTGGCGGCTGTTTGGCGGCGACTAGGTTTTGCTGGAGCGGTATTTGCGTTGGGGAATAAGCTGCTCAAGAAGTCTGTTCCACGACGAGATCTTTTAAGGTTCCATTCAATTGCGGGAATAACTGGCTTCACCAAAGTCTTCAACCAGCTGTGGGCATCTTCACGCTTTTTCAAGTTTTTCTCTTGCATCGATAACTGTTGTGTTGCCTTTGAAGGTGTTGGTTCAGCTTCCTGCAGAATAAATCTTCTGTGACGGGTGGCCTTGTTCGAGACGGCTGCCTTGTTCAAATTATTTGCTGACGTATCTCTTCGGCGGCGGTTTTTCATTTGATCTGTCAGGGAGGTCTCTAAAATAAGTTTCTTTAAAAGCCTATCCGAGGAGGTTTGCTTTCTCTGCCTGCTTTCCCACTGTGCTTCTGGGCTGTATGACGACAACAACTCTGTGAACTGACAGTCTTCGTGGTTGGCCAATGGAAGTACCCAGAAACCAACTGACATTGGTGGCAGACTGATAGTAAGAGGCTTGTTGGGGTGCTTGATCCTAACGAAGGGTTCAAGTGTCGAATTTAGGGCTAACTCTTCGTTGTTTAGATACATGGCTCCCTTTCTTGAGGTGAGGATGAACTGCCAGACTTCTGATCCGGTGAATTTGGCTGTAAGTCTGGCGGAGATCTTCACAGCATAATCCTCGGTGTTGACTCCCATGAAGGCGATGCCCCCTGATATTCCGTTGGCACAATGAGTGTACAGTTTGGTATCGTAAGAGTACCTCTTCACAGGCTTGGCAGGGAATACTCGATTGCCCATGATTTTCTTGAACAATGCAGTTACAAAGAAGCTGTAGCTTGGAGCACTAACATCTTCGGCCGTAAGGGGCTTGAAAACCGCATCGAATCCCGAACTAGCAGCATCACCCAGAGTTTGTGCCCAGCGGATTGCTTCGGAGACTTCGATGCTGTTGTAGCTGTTGGACATTTGGTTAACAGGGTTCTTTGGAGGGACGCTCAGCCAAACTGGGACCTTTTTCTCCATCATTGCTTTCAACGAGAGGTCCTTGTCATAGATGTAGCCGTTGATGTTCTCCTCTACATGGTATCCCGCAGGTCTATTTCAGAAAAAATAATAGTGAGATTCAAGTGATGATTTAGAAGGACGCAATGACTTACTGAGTCCAGCCAAATGCTGTGGTTACATCCTTTGCCAAATCGATATAACGCTTTGTTTCTTCAGCGCTGCTTCCAGCAGTGACATCAGCACCAATTACTTTCCAATTCTTGACGTATGGCCGGAATGTGTCCACCATTGTGTCGAGTGTGTTCAAATCAGCGACATAATCTGAGGCCCGAGATGCACCAAAGTCTGAAAAAAGGCTTAATGACATGCAGCTAATAAACAATCAAGTGAAACCAACCAAGTCCCAGTTGCCAAATGCAGCTATCGATTCCCACGGTGTTTGAAATGTTAAGAACTCTCAAGGCATCAATTGGGTCCCAGGACAGTGGTGTGTATTGTACAGGAATGACCATGGTCCAGTTCATAGCTCTGCAAAATAATACTCTACAAATGTTCTTCAACAGGTTGAAACAAAAAACTCACCGCGTCCATCGGTTAAACCCACTCCAAATCGACTGTGTTGGATTCTTCAGACTGCTCTTCATTTCCGAAGGAAAGAAGTAGTCGCCAGTAAGCCTGAGGTACGAAGGTCCCATTAGAGCTGCCATGTCCGATAAGGGTTTCCTGAGAAAATAAGTAAAAATCCATTTAGCCACTTGGGACCAGTTTGTCATTCTTAAGAGATTTTGCATACTTATTTGGCCCATCCAGACTCTCAAACAGCAATTGGGGTGGAATGGAAAAGCTGACAAATTGTTCGCTCACATCATGGATTGGTTTGTTGACGTTTATGCTGACCAAGATGTCAGCCCATGCAATAGACACCGAAAGAAGGCAGAGAACTACTGCGCCGAGATAGCCCCTAGTGTGGGACATTATGATATGAGTTCGAAGAAAGTGTTGCACGTGAAACCAACTAGCTCAAACTGATGATTAGCTCTCGAATTACAGCCACCTAATATATGATCTGGAAAGTGCACAGCCGGCAATATTTTGCGCGAAAACTCAGTACAAGCTGTGTGCAAATACAAATGTTAAACGCATGGCACTGACAGTCTTTGCGGAAGAGTGCATCGTGGAGTATTTGTTTGGCGAAGCGTTTTTTTTACCTCAATTCCAATGACATTTCTTTGCCATATGGTCGGAGTTTCATTGAACTTTATGCTGTTGGTAATTAGAAAAAATTTAAAGGCGTTTTCAAGTTGAAGGTCATATTGACGTTGAAAAAATCGTTTTTTGAGGTACCTCACATGTAAGCAAAGCTTACGGTCACTTGCATTTTAGTTCATTAAGCCTATTGTATAGTTATTTCTTTCGAATCATATAGGCAATTTCGACACTGGGAATTCTTTATTGAACAACGCAGATGTACCCATAGAAAATATACTCAGTGGATATTGCGTCGAAGTGGTTGGTGCGCGTGCTTAGGTGCTACTTGTGAGCTCCTTCTTATCATTTTAGAAAGAGTAAACTACACTTTTTTCGAGTTCAGTCTTCACCGTAACTTATGACTCATCCAAATCCCTCTCAGGTCATTTTGAAGTATAGACTTTTCCTTAAGTCGAGTAATTTTGGCAGAAACGAACAACGGGTGTAGGTGGCTCGTTGTACTCATAGAATAAGGTTTAGCCTCCCTTTCCGTCTTCCAAATCATTACTGTGTGTTTCAAAAGAAATTAATAAGGAGCAAATAAGTTCTGTCTAGGCTCAAGAAAAATGTCCTACAAAAGACATTCGGAAATCCTCCGATCGTAAATCAGATATCTTAAAAGACTGGAGCTCTAGCTAGAGTTAACTTTCTAGACAGAGCAGTGGTGTAACCATAGGTAGAGCCAAATTATAAATTTCTAGGAGTACTAATAAAGTTAAAGTCAAAAGACTTGAGCGCAAAGGACTTTTGTAGATGAACATAGTAAAGTTCAGTCGAAAATTGTTCGATTCTCTTAAGAAAAAATAGCATACCTTCCGGTTTTCTGAATAAACCTACTTGAGCGTTAATAAACTTTAGGGTCAAGCTTATTACCCCTTAAGTCAATTTATTCAGAAAAGCGGAAGGAATGTTTTTCTCTTCGTAATGTGACAATTTGGTAAGAAAAAGAATAGCTCACGAGCGAATATCTAGCCGCAAGGATACCTACTGTTCAGCAGACGAACAACTTCTGAAAGATAAAAACACAAAGCAGATAAAGCGAAAGTTTCTATAGTGGGGAAATGGTTCTAAGAGCGTTTCTGCGTTATTCAGATCATAAGTCTGCCACATTTTTTAAGAATTGCGGCGTTATTATACCCCATCCCATAGGATAGGAGGTATATTAAGTTTGTCACATAGTTTGTCACACGGTGAAATAATAATGGTAGACCCCTAAGACCTTAAGGGCATATGATCGAGACCGAATTCTGAATCGAATGAGCCATGTCCGCCCGTCCGCCTGTATGTCACATGTTTTTAGACTTTAAATTTTGAGCTAAGGTGCTGAAACTTCGCACGTGAGGTCCACGTCATTCGAAGCAGTACAAGTGTTAAAATTTTTGAAATCCGCCCAAAGACACGCCCACAATCGGTCTAAACGTGCAACTACCTCCAGAGTTTTCAAAACTGTAAGACGTCCTAAAAGGCTGAAATTTGTATTTAGCATCTCCTAATGAATGTAAGACACAAAAATGGCACATTTAATTGGTAAACCTCCTCTAGTGGGCGTGGCGTCTATTTTAAGGGTAAATTTTCAAATGCATTTTACTCAATATTTTTGCTCGAAATTGAAAAAAATTTACTTAATATTTTATGTAGAAAACGCTTAGTCTCACTCTCATTTTGTTCATACAAGACTTTGGGCCACGCCTACATTTGGAGGCAGAATTGAAGAAAAACCTAAAATTTTCCAGAAAAACTTAATTTCGACTGGCCTTGAGCCTAATTTAGGAAAGCATGAACTCAGCACGCGCTGTCATGCGACTTCTTTAACATCATACTTGAGAGAATTGTGCAGAACTCTCGCGCCAACACCAGAGGTACAATCTTTCAAAAGTCCGTTCAACTACTTGCATACGCAGACGACATTGACATAATCGGTAGAACAAAGCGTGATGTCAGTGAAGCCTTCGTGAGTATTGGGACGGAAGCGGCGAATATGGGTTTAGCAGTCAATGAGGGCAAAACCAAGTATATGCTGTCATCAAGAAAAGACACCCAACACCGACGTCTTGGACAAAACATCACCATCGACAGCTATAACTTTGAGGTAGTTAGGGACTTTGTCTACCTGGGTTCCGCTATCAATTCAGACAATGACACCAGCGCTAGATCAAACGAAGGATAACTCTTGCTAATCGCTGTTTCTTTGGGCTAAGAAGGCAATTGAGTAGCAAAGCCCTCTCTCGAGCAACTAAAGTGTCCATGTATTAGACCCTCATCATCCCATTCCTGCTTTACGGTGCAGAAGCATGGACCCTGTCAAAGGCGGATGAAAACACTTTAGGCTGCTTCGAGAGGAAAATTCTTCGGACGATTTACGGTCCCGTCTGCATAGACGGAGAGTGGAGGAGGAGATATAACATCGAACTGTACGGGCTGTACAGCAATACCGACCTAGTCAAAAGAGTCAAAACACAACGTCTACGATGGCTGGGTCATCTAGAGCGGATGGACACCAACGCTCCGGCCCGGAAAATCTTCGAATCCACACCGCAGGGACGACGCGGTAGAGGAGCACCGAGACTCAGGTGGCGCACGCAAGTGGAAGGGGACCTCAGCCAACTTCGCGTGCGAAACTGGAGACGGCTAGCTAGAGACAGAGCTGGCTGGCGAAGCTTGTTGGCTGAGGCCCAGGTCCACCCCGGACTGTAGCGCCACCTTAAGAAGAAGAAGAAGAAACAAAAAAGGAACAGGTTAGGTAAACGAGACTTCAGTACAGATTTCGTTCATATAAAGTTTTTAGCCACTAAAAAAACTTTATGCCATCAAAAACTATGCCATCAGCATTTTACAATGTGATAGGAATGTAACTTCTGCGTACACATTGCGTTGTGTAGCAATTACTCACTGGTTTTTTGTCTAGTTTTGAGTGCCTTTACATGGGCTTATCGCCTGCCGTATATATAACGAGTCAGTGTGACATTCAGAGCTAAATATTTGGTTCCGGCCTTATTACAGTCTTTGACGGACTGAGTTCGAGAGGGAGCGGGTCATGATTCTGCCTTTTCGGGAAAATAAAATTCCGCTTTTTTACATTCTATTGAAATAAATAAATAGAGTGGCGCAACAGCTCGAGATAAACTAGGGCCAACTTTTCAACAATGTATGCTGTGTGCGTTAATTTCTTCACATACAAGGCGACCTACAATTTTTTGCCGAATCCGAACGGCACTTTGAGAAGTTTTTCAAGAAAAATGATACTCTCGGGGCCTTGTCAGACCCTCGCGGAGATGAAGACCGTGAAAAAGAACAAGTCTTTTTTTCAGGTGACGATGGCAGGATTCGAACCCAGACCTCTGGCGTAGTAAGCACACACGCTAACCACTACTCAGCGGCACCCCACTTTTTAAGATTCTGTGAGAGTGAGAAGAGACTGCTGTCCACATTTGTCGCACTAGGATCTTTGTAAGGTCTCCAGGGTGTTTAGCAAAGAGTAGGGGTTGCGAAAATGCGAAGGGTGCCTCAAAGTGACATTTCTTATCGGCAGTGTCGAAGCGTCTTAATAACGCCACATCGTGTTTCTGTCATCAGCGTCAAGGTGACTGTACGAGCTATACAGTCGAACTTTATAGTGACAAATACCTAGCTAGAAGAGTCAAAATACAAAGGCTACGATGGCGGGGTCATCTAGAGCGGATGGACACCAACGCCCCGGCCAGGAATATCTTCGAATCTACCCCTCAGGGACAGTGTAGTAGAGGAGCACCTACTGTGAAAGGGGACCTCAGTCAACTTCGCGTGCGAAACTGGAGATGTTTAGCTGGTGACAAAGTTAGCTGGCGAAGCATGTAAGCAGAGGCCAAAGCCCACCCCGGGCTGTAGCGCCACCTTAAGTAAGTAAGTCAAGGTGACTTTTTTATCACCAGCGTCAAAGCGTGCTTTTGTCGCCAGCGTTAAAGCTTTTTTTCACCCCTAGCGCCAAAGTTATGTTTTACCACCAGTGTCAAAACGAGTTTTTCTCACGGATGGGAATTTTCAGGGGTTGCGGAGTCTTCTCGACCTTTTGAATGTAGACTAGTTTGGCTCTGTTGGTCCCTTTAATGTTCTTAAATTTTTTATTTTTTTTATTACTCAAGCGTTCAAGGGTTAATGCTTACCCTTTTACAACATTAACATAACGCGAGTAGAAAGGATCATAGGAGAAATAGGATAGGTACTGTACTGGTGCACTTTGGTTTTCAATTTGGGACTATAATGGCGTGGAAAACTTCCTTGTGGATGCCTGTTCCACATACGTGAAGTTTTGCTTATGAAGAGCTTCAACACAATACGGTACGTCTGAAATTCGACTCAAGGGTAAACTGATGGGCATTCCTGCTTCTGCGGGTATTGCAGTTGAATTCTTTGGGGCATGGAATGCAGCTGGCTATTTCACTGGAGCACTCTTTATGGAAAAAGCGATAAAACAATGAAAAGCATGACACACAATCGAACTCACAATGTTTGGATCACCTATAAGTTTTAACGCTCGTTTTTGGATCCTGTCAAGCTAAGGCGACAGGTGGTCTTTGGCGCACCTGCCCAGACATGTGTTGTAGTTCAGTTTTGGTCGTATATGGTTATGTTGGGTGGCTGTCTTTCCCCGCTAGGCTGGGACACACTTAGACCAAAGGAGGTCCATTGTGATACGGTCGTATATACGCTTTGTTAATGTTACCCAGATCAGACCTTAATTTGTCAATAAAGACGTTTTTTTATAATTTACCTACGGTGAATAAAGGGGTTATTGCTAAACCTTATATTATATTTCCTTTAAATGTCGTCAAGGAATGTTCAAGTAACTTTCTGTTCTGGTAACTGTTCTCTTCTCGTAATCAGGCCAGAGGTATTTTTCTTTGACCCTAACCTTAGAAGTAAGTAAAGTTGGGTGCATTTTACTCGTGCTTTCACTGTAGTCAAAAAAGCAGTCACGATGGCCATTTTTTGTTTCAATATTTTGGTTTCGAGATTCCTAGATTTTTGTTGCTCAAGATTCTAATTTTCTAGATTATTGTTTTCTGGATTTTGGTTTTTTACATATTGGGTTAGACCCCTGCGTACATATTAAGATTTTTTAATTCTAGTTGTGCGTGTTCGAGATTTTATTTTTCGAGATTTTCGGTACATATTGGAAATATTTGTCTTTGAGATTATAGTTTTCAAGGGGGAAAATTTGGAGGATGAACAAGGGGAATTTTAAATAAACTGGCTTTCAACACTTGTTTAAAGTCAAACATTTTGTCAGAAACTTTGAAGCTGAACATGATTCGAAGCACATCACAAAAAATGATCATCATCAGAAAAACTTCGTCTTCATTCACTGAGAAATCAGAGATCAGTCCAAAGAATGATTTTCTGAAACATCATGAACCGTTTCAAGGAATCGATGACAAAAAAGAAATTGTTGTCGATTTCCGTTTTGATTTGAAATGATTTCAAGAAGAAATTTGTTTTGAAAGATTTCGCATGCCTCCTGACAGACTTCCTAGACAGGTCATGTTAGCCGAGATGCGAGCGCGTCGGTCGCCCCCTGGTAGGCCAAGAAACAGGTAGTGGGATCAGGTTAAGAACCTCTCTCCGAGTCCCACCTAGGGATTACGCCTGAGTCTCTTGGTCTCTTGAGTTGGTGGCGGAGGATCGAGAACGATGGAAAGACCATTTAGCTAACCTCGCGTAGCGAGCTTTGTAGAGGATAAGCGGCCTTTTAGAAAATAATGATGATGATGATTTCAAGAAAGTCGAATGAACATATTACATATTACAGAGCGCGTTCAATGATATAAAGGGTGATTTTTTAAGAGGTTGAGAACTTTTTTTAAAAAAAAAAACACAAAAAATTCGAAAAAATTAATGAAATATTTATTTGAATCGATAGTTTGAACCTTGCAATTTAATGTTTAAAGATAATTTCATGCAAATGTTGACCGCGGCTGCGTCTCAGGTAGCCCATCCGCTGAGTCCAATTTTGGCATACTCTTTCACACATATCGGCCGGTATCTCACGAATGAATGCATGGATGTTGGCTTCCAGTGCGTCAATCGAAGCGGGCTTGTCCCTATAGACATTAGCCTTGACATACCCCCACAAAAAATAATCTAATGGTGTCAAATCGCACGATCTAGGCGGCCAATTGACCGGCCCGAAACGTGAAATTAACTGTTCACCAAACTCGCCTCGCAATTGCGCCATTGTTTCGCGATGAACATTTCGAACCGAGCACGAATTTTGATAGTAAAATTCAATAATTTGCAAGCGTTGTTCATTTGTAAGACGATCCATGGTTAAATTGCAAACCAAACTGAAGCTGTTTGACAGTGACACAAGGTACTAAACACACGTCAGCTGTCAAAACCAGTGTTGCCAAAACCAAACCAGCTAAAAAATCACCCGTTATATATCATTGGACAACGCGCACCCCATTGGCATAGGACTGCCAGTTGGTGTCTCCGCTCATGGTCCCATGATGGTCCCATTCAAGCACGTAGAAACTCGCACTGTTTGGTGGATGAGGAATGAGGAATGCTGCCTCTTCAACACACCCAGTACCAAATAGCAGTACAAGCGGGGCCATGTTTTTTGCAGGTAAGCGGAGACACCAACTAGTAGTTCATATTATGTCAATGGCACCCCAAATTCTTTCGGTCGAAGAACTCGCTAACATAAGTGAGTATATTAACCTGCTAATTATTTCTCCAAAGATGGCGCTGTGCGTTGTTCAAAGGGTTTAGTTAAATGCGTGCTTTTTTTTCTTATGTGCTGATAATGCATTATGTATGCGTGGAGCAAAATATCCGTATGCTCCGCTTACTCAGTAAAGATGGGTGAGAGGAAATTTCGCACGTAAACTTAAGTTGTAGTGGTTAATCTTTATAATCGATTTACGGGTTTCAATGTTTTGAGTTACCCCGATACATTTTTATTCTTCTTACAAAGTCTTAAAAATATTTTTTTTAATTAGTCCGTTGCTGATAATAATAGTATATTCTTTAAATATTTTGTTTTCTCGTAGATATAACCTTAAGTTGACTTGTGGTTCTTAGTTCCCTTCTCGCTGTGACTATTGTGTGTCTTGCTGTCGTCCAAATTTTCAATAGCAATCGAATCAATCGAGTCGATAGAGCTGGACGTGTTCGATGTTTTCGGGTGCTTCACAGTCTTGGTATTACCAGAACACTTCATTATAAATCGAAGCTCCTCCATGAGCTCGCTTTTAAACGGAACCTAGATCAGCAACAAAAACCATCGTTAGAATACAGTTCTCTTATTCAAAACATATCTTTGAAGCAAAAATTGTAAAAAAAAAATGTAATCGACTGTGCTCATGTATACCTTATTGTGACGGGTTGTGAAATATATACTCAAAAGCCATTCGACAACTCCATAGAAACTTGCAAGGATACTACCAACAAACAGGACCAGGTAAACACCTCCCAAATTGGCAAATCCCAATTCTTCGGCCGTATCGCTACCAGCTCCTGTCTAATAAGGGTGTGTTTTTGTACATTTTGCATTCGGGAAATGGAAATAAAGGAAATGGTATAAAGCACCTTATGTTCTATATATATATGTATGTTAAAGGACATAAAAAAAACTGCAGCCACACACGGAATGCAGGACTCAAAACTCTCCGAATGATTTGGATGTGCAGTGTACTCTTGTGCTCAATCGCTCATGTGCACACACTAAAGTTAGCTCTTCAAGTCGTGTGTACCTTGTTCTCAGTGCATCGCTCCTTAACACCGAGGACCATTTCAAGAATGGACACAAACACAGCAAAGAATGATCCGACGATTAGAACCAAATACACGCCGCCTAAATTCGAAATCTCTAAGGCCAAGGCGCCTCCTTCGCTTGTGGCGTCCTTGAACATGAGTATTTTTGTTGTAACATTAACTCAAGTTTATCACATTAAAAGTTGACACTTGTTTGGGGAAGGGATGCTTAAACCAGTTCTTACCGAGCAGGCACCTCCTCCACGCTTCTCCTTCCACCATTTGGTCTTCAGCTTTGTAAGGACTCCCTGTTCTTGCAGTTCCAACACGGCCTGACTGAGGATGTCTCTATAAGGGCTATCTGTAAAATTAAATCCTGTTTTAAACTGTCTTAAATAAACGTCTTCAGTTACGCTTCCGCATGGCGATTCCATAGCCCTTCTCGTCCAGCAATGAACCGACCTGTGTGAGGCTACACTTGCGCTCGATAATATACTCGATTGTGGTCGATTCCATGAGGAACGCGTAGTTCTCGTTTTCCACTCGATTGACTCCTTCGGCATTCGATGAGGTCATGTAGCTAGGGTTGTCCTTCATAAATTCATACATTTTCTGATAGGTGGGGTATTTTGCATCCTGGGAATGTGTTTAATGGTTAGCAATTTTGATTTGCAAGTGAATTTTCAAACCTTACTTGAAAGAAAGTGAAGGTCGAACCACCAACTTTGGCCCCGTACTTTACGTTTCCTTTTCCCGCAGCGAGGTCCTCTGCATTCTCGATGGGCGTGCTCAAGGACTCGACAGTCAAAAATGCAGCCAAATTAGCCGTGTACGACGAGACCAAAATCAGTGTGAAAAACCACCAAAATGACGCAACAGCTCTTGTTGATGCAGCTCTAAAAAATGGAAATGTTTAAGGCTTATATAAAAGCTTTTCTCTTAACTCATACTTTGGAGCGATTTCGGAACCTTGCTGCAACAACGCACCAATGGTAAACCACAAAGAGTTGGCGAAACTAAATTGATTCTCCAGTTCGGTGGGTTCTTCAATGCAAGGATATGGATTATCCCATTCGGCAGGGGATAATCGTCCCAGGATAAAAAGACTCATCGATACTGCCATATACGCTATTCCCAGCCACAGCCACACTTCACCCGAAAACGGTGACATGAACGAAAACAACTTTGGAGGCTCCTTCGTCGGCTTTCGATATAGGATCGCAATTCCTGTTCGAATAAATGTAAATACACATCAGTTAGTCCTTATTCCAACCAGTCCCTTCACAGTTACCCAAGTTCATGAATGGAATAGTAAAATCAACAGCCATCTCCCGATCGGAAGTCATCGTCAAATCCGTAATACCCAAGTCGGCTCTCTAAGGAGTATCAAAGAAGTGAATTTGGAAAATATTATCTCTTAGTGCCATTGAATATTATATTATTGATTTGTGGAGCGGAAAATGATTCGCATTATTGACTTCTCTCGCTTTGGAAGAGCCAAACTATATAAGAGCCCCGATGAAAATGGTTAAAGTCTCCTTGTAGTTACCATAAATCATTAACAATATTGTGAGTCGAATAAACGAAAATAAATTGAGTTGGCTTTTCTTTCGGATTTTCATGCAACAAAATATAAGACGACGGAATAAATAGATACATATAGGTATTGAAATTGTATTTGGGATTGATTGATTATTGTGGTTGAGATGTGAATCTTCTGTGGCGGCTGACCCTAATTGAAATGCTGCAAGAGATAAGACATATGATGCACGAGTGACCAATAAATTATGCATATGTCAAAAGGTTATATAAAGAAATCAATTTGAAACATCTTTGTGGACTCAATATCATAAATTTTGCAGAATAAAATATAGCTTAGAGATATTGATTGGTAGATTAACATTGACAGGATACGTTTGAAATTAATTTCAACTTGTTTTAATAGCCTTTACATTGTTTTAAAACAGGATAATAATTACGTGCAGGATTAAATCTTTCAGGGGCCAGTTCCACATCTGAGTTTCGGAGTTAAACTGGGATCAACGTCATAATCTCGGCTTAACTCATTTGGCGGGTTAATCCCGGGATCGAAGTCTGGAAAACAGTCTGAACTTTTTCGTCAGCTTGTTTTTTTAAACTATGGATACGTTTACTCTGTTTTTTTTTGTGTCAAGTGATAGTAGTTGCAAGAGTCGAAGATTTCGATATCTTCTTGATCTAACTCAGGGTTATGTCTGTACAAAAAAGAATTTTGTTAAACTGAATTTTTGAAAAGCCAAACTATTAAAGTAGAATTTTGACCCAACCAGATTTTTTTCCCCAATATGCCACTCAACACGGATTTCACTCAAAACTCTCGGACGTGTTCTCGACAACCATCTGCGAGAGAAAGCTCCATCAAAATCTCAGCACGCATATCTCAAAGGGAGATATACAGTTTCGCCTCTCCACGGGGTGGGCGCGAACGATAGAAAAGTCTATAGGTAAGCTATACACCCTGACGTCTTCTTAAAAAAACCTTCGATAACGTATATACCGAAGCAATTCAAGAATCGCTCACGGAGCTAGAAATAGACAGGTAGATTGTTAGTCGGGAGAGCTTTCCTGGGGCTTTGGCATTGCGGTCTCTTAAAAATTGTGTCTTCTCTGCTGAAACCTAGAGGCAGTCGGGTATACAAAGATCTTCTCGGGACGAATATAAGCTAGTTTTTCCGAAGGAATAATTCCTTCGCCGAGGATATTCTAACTTCGAGAAGGAGTTCGGGCGGTCTATATGAGTTTATTGTGTAAAGAGAACTAAGTCGGCATGTGGCTTCTGTTGAAAAGTCGATACGATGAAGATTTTCTTCAGTTTTTAGTGGCTGCTGAAAATGCCGGTGAAGATTTTTTAACTAGCCCTGCCCAGGCTAGTCAGGGTATTAAATCTCTGTCCAGGTGTGTCGCACCAGACTTCGTTCGATTTGATTCTAGCTAGGTTTTTTGTTATATTCTTGAAGAGTCTTTTACTGACTCAGAATCCAGGTGCTACGAGTGGTGTGGTTGTCCCGACTTTAGCTAGCGAGTCTGCTAATTTATTGCCCCCCCACCCACTGTGGGTTGGAATCCAGTGATATGGATGATGAAGTTGTTTTTCGCTAGTTCTTGGATGGCCATGGCTATTTCCAGAACAAGCTTTGATTTTATAACGTGCGTGAGTCGAGCGCCTTGTGGGCTGCTTAACATAGAAAATGAATATTGCTCTTCCTTTTGTGTGCGGCAAGCACTTCCGCCTGGAAAATGGATAAGCTTTTGCGAAGCTAACTGGATAGTTCGCCAGGGGTAGTTCTTCATAAATACCAGACCCGTCTATGTACTAAACAAAGCTAGGTATAGAAAAATAGCTAGAAAGAAAGGGAAATTCAGTGGATAGTCTCATGCTTGCTGAGCCCTTGACTTAATCACGCAACACTAGGGACTAGCCACACAACCAAATTTATAAGCAGCGCATCACCCCAGGGCCTTTCACTATTCCTATGGCCTTTGGTCTTCAATAATATCTTTAAAACACTAGACAGAGAAAGAATTAAAGTAGTAGGGTAGCGGATGACACGGAGTGATGTTGATTTGGAAATCCTTAACATAGTACTACCAGTATAAAAGATCTTGTCTGCTTCGTGCAGACAGGCTGCAAGCAGGCTGATGGCTCATATAAATGGCGCTATTCAAAGGGTCTTCTTAATGGGGAACGGGGCAAACAATGCTGAGGTTCCATTCAGTGAGTATACTTTAACGACTTTTCACTCGCAGCAGCCTAAACCGATTTCATTCGCCTTTGGCGGGATTCATGCTTCTGCTCTTCATTTCTGCCTCTTCAGAAATATGTAGTTTTTTCCAAATACCTTCTGTCACCTTCTTTTCTATACTACGATTCTGTCTTTGTCTTTGTCGAACATTTTTTCCTTGAATGGGTTTTATAACCCAACCCCAACCCATCTTCGATAAAATTTCTTAACTCCATTTTCTATAACTGTTACTGAAGTATCTCACCATGTCTTCAATCACGCGCTTCTGGTGCTCTCTGTTATTCCCTTTGAGTAGCTGGTATGTTTATCTTTCTCTTCTGCTCGTGGAGGTTGCGAGCAGCTCTAATCGCTCAAAGGAGACTCGCTTTATGTTCCGCTTTTTGACCTGCATGTGCTTTTTGCGTTCATCATCAAATCTGTATGAACCCCAGGTCATCAGAGGCCATATCTCGAATGCCGTTTCTGCAAAGTTGACACTTGCATTTGATGTCATTTGATGCTGCGTAATAGGTTTCGTAAGAGGTTTCGACAGACTTGACTGGAGTTTGGTCTGACATTTGTAAATTTAGTCCTGAGGTGTTCGGTCACACATTTAAAACTTTTTCTCTTTTTATCTAAGGCACTAGGATTGTAGATACAGGTGATGGTGAAATCCTTCAACTTTTTTACACATTTAAATTTAAATGTTTAAACATTGAAAATAGTTTCTACCAAGTTTACAAAAATGTTTTTTGCCATCGCAAACCTCAACTGTTGGTAACTTAAAATTTTGATGAAACTACCTGACAGACACACAATCTATCAAAATTTGTCTTTATGCCAGCGAACATGTTGATAATCTCCTGTGTTAAGAGCGAGTATAAGGAAAAAAATACTTACTCCTTCCATAATCTCCAACAGCATTCCGTTCCATTTGCCCGTCACTTGATCGAGATTACCATACTTGCCGTCCTCTTGCAACCTGAAGGTATAATTGAAGCCCAACTTGCTTCCCAGCTCCATAATCAGATCGATTCCAAATCCCTCAAACTGTTCGTTTCCCTCTAGTTTCTCCGAGGTCTCTTTGAGCATGCCGTACGGATCACTCTAAATCGAAAATTGCAAGTAATTTACGAGTGAAAACCCATAAAGTGCTTGTTTAAAAAAACTCACCAAAGCAGTTATCACAACGAAACTCTTGTTAACCAACGATCGTTGATCGATTTCCAAAGCATACGATGATGGCTTGCGATTCATTAGAAACCCAGTTGATGATGACCACGTGCCGACGTTGGTAAGACCCGATGTGGTCAACTCGATTACTTCAAGTACAAAATCTCTCCGTAGACCTTCATGGTCGAATTTAATTTCACCAGTCAATCCATGAATGGAAAGCTATAAAGATATGAAGTAAGAATATAAGTAGAGCTTAGCAACAACAAACATTGAGTTAACCGATTTCATATAGTTGACCAAAGTGTAGCCCTTGTCCCAAGTGCTGTCATCGTTGCAGTTGAGTTGCACAGGTCGGAACATTACATGCTTAAAAGTTTCAGCCAACAGTTGTACGCCGTCGTAGACGAGTGCCATATTAACACTCATAGGACAGGACACTTGAAACAGAGATTTATCCCAAAACATTGTTTAGCAAAGGCTGCTTAAAAATACCGTTTTGAAAGGGGTCCTCAATGCCTTCATCAAAGGACTTGAGTATGTCAGCAACCTGCTGGTTTTCCGGCGAGACCAATCGAAATCCAGTGATGTTAGCATCTGCATGCTGATATGGTTCCAAGTCAATAGTTTGAAAGTCCAAATTTCCGATGATGTATCGATAGGCGTCAGTCATTATGCCGACTTGTTGGGCCTGTGATTTGGAAAAGGCGATTGAAAGTCTCTTCAATAAAAATTCTATAAATACACACCTGCTTGAACAATTCCGGAAGTGATTCAATCGAACCAACAACAACAAAAGAAAAGTCCTCTGATTTCTTTACCCTCCGTAAAACATTTCGAAAATTTCCATGAATCCCTAGATCATACCGACGCACAGTGACTGTTGGACCGTCTGGACCATATAGCTGTAGTAGTTCATTTACCACGGTAAGATACTCCCCTGTAAGAGTCCCTGTTAAGCAACCACGAAATTGTGGAAATTAATTTTCTATACCAGTCTCATAAAGAATTGTAAATCCTCGCCATCCCAGCGTTGTCACCATGTCCTTTAGGAGAACAGCTAGCTGAGTCGGATGGGGATGTAAATTTATAGTTGGCAATTGTGTGGTAAAGTCCCAACGAGTGTCCATAAACGGCATTTCTTTGGCATCGCAAATACTCATGGCGTGCGCTGCTGGAACAGACGATGATGGACCAAAGACCGCAACAACGCTTGTCTGTTAAATATTTGTTTAATTAAAACTAAGGATATTCACAAGCGAACTGTAATGGAAACTCGTTATTACTCTGAGCATTTTGCAGAGTTTCTTTGAGGTTTCAAAAGCGTTTCCTGCGCTGACACTGGCACTAACTGCGGAAAGTTTGAGGTCACTGTTGGCTTCGTTGGCATCCTCTATTGCTTTTTGAAACACTTTTTCCATGTCGGGTGACGATGTTTCAAATATTAATCCTGAAAATAAGAGCATGAACGTCTTGTGTTATAGAAAATTAGTTTCAATGCTCTGTAATTTTTAAAAGTAAAATAATTTTATAAGTCGTCAATCAAGTAAGCTTGTGAAATCCTATGACAAGGTGAATGCATTGGAGACACCCACCAAAATTGGCGAGTGAAATCTAGATTAACTCTGAGGAGAAATTGACTTAAAACTCATTTTTGAGTTCCGAAACTTGGATCGAATCGTGTCGCACTGAAAAACTTACCCCAAGTACCCTTCCTCGAGTGTTACGCCTACAAGGGTAATTTTTATACCCGACCCAGGGTATACTAAGTTTGATGTATAGTTTGTAACGCAGTGAAATAATCACCTTAGACCCCTAAGATCTTCTGGAGATATGAATGGGACCGACAGGAGAATCGATTAAGCCATGTCCGTTCGTCCGTCCGTCCGTATGTAAAGAACTTTTAGGCTTTAAATTTTAAGGTAGAGAGCTGAAATTTGGTGGGTTGGCTGGAAGTCTAGTCCTTCGAATCAAGTTTGAAAATTAGCTGAATCCGCTCACAGACAAGTCCACTACAGGTCTGTATGTGTGAAAATTTCTTATTAAAAAAAATACTTTTTCCAAATTTTAACTATGTTACAATAGCGCTAACGCATTCATTTTTAGTATGTAACATTGCCTTGTAATTCTCTTTGAAATAGCCAAAAAATGTTGGCCTTTTCATTGATCACGCCCACTTTTTAAGGGTTTTAAGCCTAAAATTACTTTTTTCAATAAAAATATTTGAAGTTTGACTAAAAATTGTATGACAAAAGTATTTTCTAACTTTTGTGTATATATTGTGTGTGCCTCCGCTTTTGTAGGCGTGGCGTTAAAAAAACTGATTTTTTTAGTTAAAAAGGCATAGTTTTAGGCCGAAATGTATGCAACTACCTAGAATTAAGCATTCAACAGTTATATTTTTATATCCCGCCCACTTTCTGGAGGCGCGGCCGTTTTTTTTTTTTTTTTGGTATGGTCGGGTATTTTGCAATCCGTCGTAGATGAACTGAAGCTTTTGCATACGCACCGTTGCAAGGTTGGTCTCAATTATTTCTTTTTTTTTATGGGAAACTAGTAGGGCTTATTGCAAAAAAAATTAATCTGGCCAGGTGGCCAATTTGAATGCAATTTAGAGAGATTGATCAAATCTCGAATGCGGTGTGAAAATAGTATGTATAAATCATAAATTACTGAATAGCTAGATATTCAACTTGCGCCCCTCTTACCCTCCAAAACCTATTTGTTTACGTTTTTTATAAAGCCTTTAATGTGTTTATAAAGCTTTAAATTTTCGTGCCAGTGAATACGTGTAAGAAGATACAACAACAATTTACCTTACGCGATCAGCTGATGTAAAAGCTCCAAAACGAAATTGCATGGAAAAGACGCAGTGATGAATTTACTCACATTTGTAAATAAATGTCGGCGGATGGGTAAATTCCTCAATTTTAGCTTGTGGGCAAAGCTTTTATATGTCCGAAGTTGAACATCTAGTTATTCAGTAATTTATGGGGTAAATACAACTCGAAAAAGGGCGAGCGGGACAAATGTTTGAAAAATTGTGTTACAAAAGAAGGACATTATGTTTTTTTTTTTTTTGAAAACTTAGAGGTCCCAACCATTCATTCATTCAAAGAGCAAAAGCTGTAGCTTAAAGCTAAATGTCAGAATAAGGAGTAGAAAAACAAATTGTCGGTTTGTAAAAATGCATGTTGTAGGTACCTACTATTAGATTTTTTTTTGGTTATCACCTAAACTACAAATAGTTCTGCTTGAATCACCATTTTGTCAATCAACATTTTGTTGTGACAGTATTTTTTAAACTACTTACATAAAGTAAATAAATCAAGCTAAAGTCATAAAGTTCCGGAGCGCAACTTTCACTTTGTTCAAAAGCTTCTGCTATAACTTCCATTTGTTAATTATGGCAATTCTCTTGAAAAATATCCCAATAGGTACATCTTTGTACACAGGTTCAAAAGAGGCCACAACTACAATCCCAAAAAATGTCCCACTCTTCATCAAAAAACGATAACTTTTGCAAGTTGATCGATTATTTGGCAGCTCAACCCATGTCGTTTCACGATCCCAAGAAAAATCGAAAATTCAAAAACTCTTTTCACGAATAAGCGCTGAACTCTCTATAGACAAAAAATTCATGTGTTTGGTAAAAAAGGTAAGTAGACAGATTTTAAAATTTGATTTATTTATAAATTTCACATCAGCGAATATTTTGCAAGAAAAACGAAACTGCAACCAAATTTTCTGTCTCAAAATTTTGCTTTTAATTTTTGCCATTGAATACCTGTCATCTGCATGTAACTCGGCGGTTCGGACAAAAGAATTCTTATCTGCAAAATGCTTGTCAATTCTTGCAAATTTGTTCTTAGTTTTAAGAAATATTATTTGTCGTATATTGTAGATACGTTTTACAAAAAAAAAAAAAAACAGTAAGTAAGTGCAACAGTGCGAATGTAATAGCTTCGGTCCGTCTGTAACGGACCGCGGTATACCCTATTCCTATTCCTATTCTCCTTCCATTCCTATCTGCTTTACATTCGGAAATTTTTTTGACTTTCATACCCGTCCCGTTACCAGACATGCACCATTTTAAATAGAAAAAAAGGTAGTCCTTATAAGGTTTTTTTTTTTAATTTTTTTTTTAAAAAGGGGCGTGGCAAGTCCAACTCCTTTTAACCAAAAATCAATATTAGCATAGAAATATCCAAGTTTGCGGATAAAATGTAAGCAAAAATGTAATTTTTTGGTTCAAATTTAATAATTTTTGTGAAATCGACCTCTAAAGTGAGGCGTGGCCAAAAACTTTGTATGAACGAAATCTATAATAGTGTCCAGTGTACTTTAATTGCTAAATCTTAATTCTTATTTTTTCCTTAGTAAAGGTAAAAAGCAGTCAAAATGTTTTTCTTGAAAATTATAGTTTTTCTTGAATTCTGCCTCTAAATGTAGGCGTGGTTTCAAAAATGACTGCTTCTAATCTAATGACGAGGATTGTATATCTTAATAAAAGCGGCTTCAAGTAAAAAAGGTGAGTGAGGCAGGCCTCACTGCCGCTGGTCGTGGCCTCCCAATCCCCTTTCCTCTCCCCCCACTTCCTGTGATTTCGGATATAACCCAAAAGATCCCTATCGGTGCATGAGCTTGTGGGTCCATGTGACTATCTGGTAGCATGCTTAGATGTGACTTTTTCTTGTGTATATCGTTAGCCATGATTTGGGATTGGGACACATCCAATACGTATACAATTTTAGGACAAACGATAATAGGATCAAATATATGGAAATTGCACAGGGCAAATAACTAAGATTGTTCGAATTTCTTTTTTTTATGGAATGTATTTTACTCTAGGTTGGTATGCAAAGGAAGACAGACTTAAATTTCTGTCTTTATGCTTTCAGCGTTACTAAGTGAACTCTAAAGATTATTCAGACAAACTGCTTCTCCATAAAGTGTTCTTCATACTCAATTGTACCATAACCTTGCACAATAGTCAGTTCATCGTGTTTGTGTATAACAAGAGCGTTCTTTGTTTTGGTCGTGGAGAACATCTGTGCTCCCTTTTCTTATTCAATGCCAAATGGCTAATTGCACCCCACCTTCTTCTTGAAATTTTGTAAGAGCACACAAAATCCCCAGAGCCACATCTTCCTACATGCAACACGTCATTTTTTAGTTTCGACAATATCCGCCCGCTATTTCTTTCGGTAGCGCACTTGTGTGTAGTTTTTAAATGAAAAATGAATGCACACTGTACTTGCTCAATTAAACCAAGTCGTACAATACTTGTACAGACTCATCGAGGAAAAGTTTGTTCGCGACATCATAAAGTGCACAACAAGCGATTTTAATTATGCATTTTGCTTCTACAGCTTCCGTAAAACTCTTGTATAATTCTCTAGAATTAACTGCGATAAAGTTGTTCGTACAATCATAGAGAAACTTTAATAAAAATTATTTTATTTGAATTAAACCTTAAGAGTTGTTTTTGCGAAAACTTGCGAAAAACAAACAGAAACTAAAACTTTTTATTTTCGTAAACAAAATAAGACTAAAATGCGAATTCTTTTCACTTTTGAATTCAAATTTGCACAAATAGGAATTTATGGACTTGATTATGAAACGAGCAGGAATTTTTCAATGTTTTATACCGACCAACGTTTGCTTTCTGCCCGGCAGCGTTGCCGCACAACATCGACGCTAAAGTAATGAAAATAATTGCACAGTATTCGATTTTTCTTAACATCGCAGTAAATCAATTTTATTGAGTGTTTTTAAAAAAAAAAAAAAAATAAAAAACTTCGCACTGCATTCGAAAACAATCTGACCGAAGTGCTTTTCGCCGAAAAACTAAATATCGGCGAGTGCAACTAAAATCTCATTTTTGTAAATTAATTCATTTTCCCTTCGAATTTGAAAATAGCCACAGCGCGTTGCATCACGTCGTGGTGTCGCGGTCAGCCAAAATAGTGCATTAACCTGCGGACGTCGTCGTATACGAAGTGCAATTGATGTTTGTTTTGGGTAAACAAAATCAGCTGCGAAAATTTTTTTTCACTGTTTTGAAAAATGAAAAGAAAATTGAAATCAATTTAGTTGATGGGGAGATGCCTTACGCCTGAAGGAAAAACCAACGACCGTGCGTGTCGTCCTGTGAGAAATTGAGCTGACATTCAAATTTATGTTTGCTCTCAACCAAATCATTCAATTTCTATTGTTCGTGGGAAAAAGCCACAGACATACACATCCGGTCTGATGCTGTGCGGCCCGGCACTCGGCAGGCGTACTTCCTTTAAGGCTCATATTTCTAAGATACTTTTTTTATTTAAATCTTGCGGCAAAGGAAAACAACATCCCCACCGTAGAGAGGGACTTCACCCTGTGGAAATGTGTAAGTGTGTGTGAGTGCTTTGAAAGATTATCCTATCATTTTTTTTGTTTGCCCCAAACGACTGCTGAACGCTTTTTTATGGTAAAATATTTTCCGCTTAGCGCTCCATGACAAAAGTTTAGTCGGATTCGTCTTTCAACTTGTTGGGCATCTAATTGAAATTCTATTGATGGGATTTTTTAAAAAGGAGACAATGAGGTGTTGCTCTTATTGGTGAATAATTGTGCTTGTTGGAAGTTTTTTAAGTGGATAAATTGTCGTTTGTTAAATGGCTTCGATGAAGTTTTTGTCGAACAAAGGGGGCCCACTGCGAAATAGTTATAGATTGTGTATCTTGTTTACAGTTGATTTTATCTAGCGCAGGAGTGCGCCTTTATTTTTACAAAAAAATATATAAAAAGCAGCGGCCCTTGTTAAACGCATATCTTAGGCTGCCAATCTGGGTAGCTGTATACCAGCACCCGTTAACTATATAACTGACCTGATTCAGTGGCGATTGGCGATAGTGAAAACCCACAAAGTGGTTTTCGAACCTGGTGCTAACAACCCGACCCCTGCGAGACCTATTGCTAGGAAAAGCCGAAGAAGCCTTGGATAAAAACGGACCCCTTGTTTCAAGGAATTGGGTAAGGTGGTCGCACCCTGTACCCTGCGCCTGCAGGGTGTGGACAAACCTTATAACATTTTGAAAGACTTGTGTTTTTATCCGTATCAGTTTTAGGTGCATAAAAAATATTTTTATTTACATTAAGTGAGAATCCTTTACTGATATGATAAGCACAACTTGAGAATCGCCGTTTCTTTGGACTATAAAATAAGAGCAAAGCCATCCCTCTCTCGAGAAATTTAATTGTCTCGGACTGGAGGAACGAGGCGGAAAACCGAAACACCGAACTGTACAGCGAAACCAACTTAAGCAGAAGAGTCAGAATAGAACGAGTAATATATCAGAGGACAGAAGCGACCGCGCAGTAGAGCAGAAGTTTAATGGTGGCGTCTCTCCTAAAGAAAAGTATAGTTAGGCAATTTTGTTTAGGTCTGCAATCAGAGAAAGTTTTACAAAAACAAAAGTGGCCAATGAGGCAAAAAACTATCAAAGAGAGCTTGAATGCCAAATCTACCGCAAGGCCCTGGGATCTGCATACCTACCACCTTTTTGCCCGCAAGGGCGCTTTACTTAGAGAGTGACGGGAGTGATGACCCATCGCACCGAAGTTTTTTTTCCGGGGTTCAACCCGAAACCCTTTTTATCCATAATCATACCCATCCCATCCAAATGAATGGAGAACCTTAATTGTCCTACTCAATTTAATTTGATTCAATTTTATTATTAAGTTCTAGAAGCAAGTTTTGATTCAAAATTTTTAAATTCTAAAATTGTCCAGCTTTTATTTGCAACTACTAAAATCCACCCGCAGTCTCTTTTTTTATAATTAGCTTGCGGTCAAGGGGTTATGAGAGTACCCCTAATATGCGTAGCAAATCGCGTGCGGAAAGAATTTAAGAATAAAAAAGATAGAAGAGAAAAGAATTTCTCTGTCCAACAAGCAAACGCTGATAAGCCAGTACGGAACACAAAAACTCTGCACAGAAACACCGAAACTTACCCCCGCAAGTGTTATGTTTTTACGGAGAAAAGCAATAATATAGCAGAGTATTTTACAAAAAGCATCTTATTTTTGTCCATTCTATTTGCATATTGGATGAGGAAAAGAACATATTCAGTCGACGCTAACCTGGATAACAGACGCTGACCAGGAAGCCGCTCATTTTGAGACAGACGCTCCTGGATTTTTTTTGTTTGGTTTTTGGCCCGTCCCGGATATTTTTCACTCCGGTACCCACCATATCTGGTGAACATTCCCCTATCCGCCACCTGGAGAGGCGCCCTATCAGGGACCAGCAACCCCAAAAGGGGTTGCTGTTGCTCCTTGACTATAACCGGGACATGGCGTCTGGAGGCTCCAACACTAAGAAATACAAATGAGAAAGTGCAACAGTGCATACTTACGGGCTAACCTACCTAAAACAAGATTACGGGCTAACCTACCTGATGGCAAGATTTCGTCTGTAACGATTTTAAATTTCCAACCCTATTTACCCAGCAAGACTTGAAGCCTTTTCGACTGTTTTCTTGTGGTTTTTGGAATTGTATAATCCACACCTCTAAAATGGGCGTGGACTAAGAAGCAAATCTTATAAACTTATTTCGTTAGAACCACGAAAAACCTTATTTGGTTTTTTGTGTTTAAAACCAGAACTTAAAGTGAAAAAAATGAAACAGTTTTTTTTTTAAACACGCCCCCTAAAAGTGGGCGGAGCTTCAAAACTTTTTATGGAACAAATTTAGAGAATGATAATAAAGACTGGCGAGGCATATTCCTGCTTAACTTCGTCTATCGAGTTTATATTGTGTGAGCACACGTTTTGCAGCACACTTTTGCAGGTGCAAATGGTCCATTCATGGTTTGATGATTTGGTCTATTACCGATTTGTGAGTCCGGAAGGCAACATGGTCAACGTGTCGATAAGTATACAAGTTGCATTCCGGCCTGGCAAATTGACTGTAGATCAAATCATCCCAGTTCACCTTATCATTGGAAAGCAAAAAAGTCTTAAGTCGTTAAGCACCACATTTTCATCGACTTTCAGATCGTCTTCAACAGCATTTCCCGTCTTGTGCGCTACAAAATAATGTGGTCAAAATCCTAGAAAACTAATCTAATATGTTGCACTAACCTTACAAATTCGGACTGAACCGTGTATAAGACTTCTTCAATTGTTTTTTGAAAAAATAGTGAGGCAGACAGGTGTCAGCATAGCACAAAAGGGACTTATTTTCTTTAAGAATGTCTAGCTGCTGAAGTGTGCATCTGAGTTGAATATTATGACACATGCTTCCATTAAGGACTTTCACGTCAATAGCAGAAAATCCGGAATAATCCTACAATTCTACAAACATCATAATAATGGCTAGTCCTATGACCATTTGTAACGCTGCCAGCAAACATCATCAGGAACCTTTATATTATAACGATGCTGATATTAAGCGACATCTCTTCTTACGGTCCTTCCCATAAGAGGACAGGTATTTGAAAAACAAGTAAAAGCTACAAATGGTATCAAAACACACAAGTGTGGCTACCAATACTGCGAGCTACCGTTTGCAAACTTAAGAAAAAAGGAAGACAATGACAAAAGCATTTTATGAAAAATTATAATACTGCTGCAGTTTTTCGGTCTTTGATCCATTTCTCTCTCTTCAAAACTCAAATCGGAGTATTTTTCCTTCAGTGAGAAGAAGGAGAATACTAAAGCAGATCAAATAGCCCATAATGGTATTTCAAGTACATTGATTAAAAAGCTAACCGAACGTATCGTTGCTTATGTTAGGGAGCGCTTCTATGGCAAAGTCATACACAATTAAATTTAAAAAATAAATTTAAAAATGGTTCAGTCGAATATTGTCCCTGCAAGGTCGGGTTTAAGAATAGCCTTGAGGTAAGGTATGCCTGTCGTAAGAGCCGACTGAAATCTACTGGAGGAAGTAATCTTCAGGCATAAGTGATGCTGTCCAGGAGTATAAACTCCTTGTGGGGCCACCCTTGGCAGTAAAGTTATACCTGAAAAAGATGAACCCGAAGGTTTAAATAAAATCCAGCAGCGTCTGTTACATATTGTGCGGCTTGTTGGTCAGCCTCTGATCCCAGAGGGACGGCTGAACTTCAAATAACAGAAATCCAGGAGCGTCTGTTTCGGAACGAGCGGCTTCCTGGTCGGCGTCTGTTGTCCGGGATAGGATCGGCCGAATTTTAAACCTGGCAGCTAGGTATAAAATGCACAAATGAAAAGAAAACGAAAGCAGCCTATTTGCTGCTATATTTGCTGATCCTGGTAATCCAGGGCAACCTTTGGAGCTAGGCCTGAGGAGTGTCAGCATGCGAGCGCTTGGTGGTCGAAAGGTCCCGCTCGGCATCCGACCGGGTTTAACCCGAAGAAGTTACGAGCAGCCCGTCAATGGTGCCGCTATCCATTACAGGGGGCGGAGGGGGACAGCGCCAAGTCAAAATGAGGGCTTAGGTGGAAACTCTACAAATCGACAACGGCACCAACTCAAAATTTGCACGTGGAATGTCTCGTCACTAACGAGGAAGGAACTCGAACTGGTTGAGGAGGCCAAAAAGTATCAGCTCGATGCAACTGGCATCGTCTCAACTAAGTGGAAGGGTTCTGGAACCAAAGACTTCGATGATGGGTGGAAGCTCTTCTGGTCTGGCGTCCCAAATAACATGACTGCACAGGCGGGTGTGGGGATACTCACAAGCCCCCGGTTGTCAGCAAATGTATTAGATGTCATTCCGTTAGGGGGAAGGATTTTGATCTTGAAGCTTAAGCTTGAACGATCGCCTCTGGCTCTGGTTCAGGTTTATGCACCAAATCGAGAGTCAGAGTATGAGTCCTTCTTGAACGAAGTTGATGCTGCCCTGGACAGAGTGGCAGAAATGGACTTCTTTCTCCTGATGGGTGACTTCAATGCACATGTGGGTACAGACGACAGTACTTGGAGGAGTGTGATTGGGAGGCACGGTGACCCGGATAAAAACAGGAACGGAAGGAAGTTGTTGGACTTTTGCTGTGCATATGGCTTGGCCATCATGAACACCTTTTTCCCACACAGAGACATTCACAAAAACACATGGTACAAGCACAGTTTAAATCAGAAGTACCTGATTGATTTCTTTGTTCGTGTGTTCAAAGAATGATTTGTGATGTTCGAGTTTTCAGGGGAGCTGAGTTGTCAACTGTGGGGTGCCGTGGCGTAGTGGTTAGTGTGTGTGCTTACTACGCCGGAGGTCTGGGTTCGAATCCTGCCATCATCACCTGAAAAAAAAAGACTTGTTCTTTTTCACGGTCCCCACCTCCGCGAGGGTTTGACAAGCCCTCCGAGAGTATTAATTGTCTTGAAAAACTTCTCAAAGTGCCGTTCGGATTCGGCAAAAAATTGTAGGTCCCCTTGTATGTAAAGAAATTAACACACCAGCATACATTGTTGAGAAGTTGGCCCTGGTTCACCTCGAGCTGTTGCGCCACTCTATTTATTTATTTATTTATGAGTTGTCAACTGATCACCACTTAGTGTTGTGTAAATTGTTTTTCAGTGACAGTATTCCTTTGCCACCCAGGCGAAAACCAAGACTGGTGACCCGCATACGGTGGGAAAGGTTGCAGGATGCTGACTCTGATTTCAGAGAGCGTTTTGCACAGCATGTTTCGGAGAAGTTTGAACAAGTTCCAACTGACCTTTTGAATGTAGAGGAGGAATGGCAGCTGTTTTTATCGGCAGTCATTGCCTCTGCAGGAAATGTTTGTGGAGTGAAGCGGCTTGGGGTAGCGGCTGGTGGTGAGAAAAGAACTGCTTGGTGTAAAATGCCTGGAGTTCAAGAAGCCATCAGAGAGAAGAAGAGAGCCTACATTGCGTGGATCCAATGTAGAAACTCAACTTCTCGAGCCCGGTGCAATGAGGCGCGAAGGACTTCCAATCTGGCAGTCAGAACAGCCAAGGAACAGTCATGGAAAAATTTCGGCGAGAAGTTGGAGCACGATTACAGATCTGCAAACAAGATATTTTGGCAGACCATTCGCCGGCTCAGAGGAAGGAAGTTAAATATCACCCAAGGGGTTAAATCCAAGGACGGTACATTTCTTTCAAGTGAGAGCGATGTCTTGCGCAGATGGAGAGAGCACTTTTCGGAGTTGCTCAACCCCAAACAGGGCACTGAAGATGGCATTCCCCCTGCTGACGAGATAAGGGCGGAGAATAGTCCCACAGTAGACGAAGTCACTGAAGCGATTAAATCGCTAAAAGTTGGCAAGTTGGAGTTGATGAATCCGGCCAGAAATGCTCAAGGCAATGGGTGAAGAGGGTGTTAAATGGCTAACACGTGTCATTAAGGTGGCCTGGGATAGCGGGAAGGCACCTAGCGATTGTCAAACGGGAGT